>JAXDDW010000010.1:6177500-6212500 GCA_034670385.1 Hoplostethus mediterraneus | reverse complement strand
CAGCTTGTAGGGCACAATCTGCACAGAGGTGGAGAGTTTTACAATCTGTTATGTCAGCACTTTCTATTTGGGCTCAAACCTTATTTATAGAAAATTCTTCAAAATTGAACTTAAAAATGTGCATAGGTAGAAATCCACGTCATCATTTTGATGAATGAACTTGCTAGCTTTGTAAACTTTGTGAGCTTGAATTCAGGAAAGAAAACTCTCAGCTCTACAGCTCAGACTTGGAAGAAGATGGAATGCAGGCAATTATAGATATGTTAAAGATATATTATAATTAAGGTCAAACACATTTGCTCATTGAACATTTGAATGTGGAAAATGAGTTGTTTTAAATGCAGATCATGTCCAATTTCCTGAGGTACAGTATAAATTGGGAGCAGGAACCTGGGATTAGAAAGGGGTTAGAAAGACCCCAAGATCCCAGGTTCAGCCTCTACAGTATCTAATGTGTCCATCAACAGCTATGTGTCCTGTCAATGTCCTTTAGCAGGATCAGTCATTGCAAGTCCCGCTCACTTCCTAGATGGTACTGGGCATGCCCAGCTTTATTCAGCTGCAATCATTTTGGTTACCAAACTGATTCAACTTTGATGAAGTTTAATCTCTACATATTTTTTACAAACAAAGCCCCCAGTCTCCATCAGTCTCAGAGCCATGCATGCAGTCTTTCACAGGTTCAGATTTACAGTGTACTGATTGACCAGTGCATTATTCACAGCTGTCATCAATCTTTCATGTTTAGCTCACCTGTCAAAACCACTTAAGTTATTCATTGGTGACACGTGACCTGTGCATCCTTCAGTATCAGAACGGCTATTTGGGCTTAACCACCCTCAGAAAATCAATTTTGGATGATGCATTAGACACCCTCTCACCTATAAAACCTTTTCCACAAAGGACACAGAACATCACTGAAGCTGCTTTTGATCACCGAGTAATAGAAATCTCTCATCTGTGACGTTATTCACCTTCAGAAACGTACAAATATACAAAGCCCTGAGGTGATTGGCTAAAGCATTATTCCACATACATGTACATCTTCTGATTCAGACTTAAAGTCCATATAGTGAGTGTGTTTACATACAGAGTAGCCCAGATCAAGTATTAAATCCAAGTGATTATTAAAATGTGCATCTTCATATCGTTCATATCCTTCTAGTTTCTATATATCATTCGTAATCATATTTCCTCTCAGACTTGCTCCAGGCAATTGAAAGTGAGATATGGTATGTAGCCCCGTGACCCTGAATAGGAAGAAGTGGAGCGTGAAGAATCAATGAATAAATAAAAGTTGGGTAGCTCTTCTCTCCCACAAATCAACAGAATGAAGGAAGACAAAAAAAAACAAAAAAACAAGTAGGAAAGTAAAGGTCTGCCTAGTCAGGGCAATCTTGAATTTAGAACATGGAGGCTGGAGGCGCTGAGTCAGGCTGGATGCATCGGCGATTAATGGTGATGTTGTTGTTCCCCAGCCACGGCCGTGAGTGATGATGATACAGGTGTGCTCTATTTCAAGGCTAAGCAGAGAAGCTTGGCTGGGCCGGAGCCGGAGCAGAGCGGGGAGATAGATCACCTGACCGAGCGAGAAACTGCATAGCGTGTGTGATGAGTGATCCGTTTTGACAGAGCGTTGTTTTTGGGGGGGTTTTTTTGTGAATGGAGTGATGATGGTTCACTTTTGTGAGAGAGCAGTTTTTTTTGTCAAAGTCACACGCAGCCGTACAAATCAAACTTCTGTAAGTCTGCGCCTGGCAAATGCTGCCCTGCATCTCTCTACATAGTGATTTATCAAACAACACGAATCAAAGGAGGGGTTCGTTTCCTTGAGCGAACTTCAAAAAGACGACTCACAAAGAGGAAGCAAACTTTGTAGTATTTCAGAGTAGCTCCACACTAACATGAATTCACTGCTTCCTGTGTTATAGGAGGGGATGGAAGAGGAAGGCGGATAGTATGACCTCTTTCAGGACTTTTTATACTTTCTACTTTCATTTTTTCTTTGTTGCCTGCCTCTTCCTCTTTCTTTACTCACACACACACACACACACACACACATCAAGCAATCATTTTGTTTGAAGTCATAAAAGGACAAATACAATGTTCAGATCAGCTTGGTTGGCCTGGATATTGCTGAGCCTGTATCTCCGCTCAGCTTTTAGAGGGATAGATTGTGAGTTGGATGAGAGAATGTTTGTGAAAAGCATAATAGAAAAGATGGAAAAGATTACAAATGATGCAAAGAAGAAGAAAATAATATTTTTCATCTCGGGAGATGGAAAGGGAGATCTTCTCTCTGATTTCAGCATCTTCCATGGCTACGCAAACATTTATACACATACACACAAATAATCACCCGCCCCCCCCACTTAATGGGCACACACACACACACACACGCGCTAATATAACCATCCTCTCCCATCAAATATTTATCGAAATATGAACCCCTGTAGCCCCTTCTCCAAACACATCTACCATAACAAGCCTTCCCCATCAATGAGGCTATTCATCTCCACATAAACATGTCTTCATTGGCCCGATGATGGACAGTAATGACTTTCTCTAATACCCCTGGCTATGGCAATATAATCCTCTCCCTTCATCTGCCAAAACATCTCTCTCTCTCTCTCTCTCTCTCTCTCTCTCTCTCTCTCTCTCTCTCTCTCTCTCTCTCTCTCTCTCTCTCTCTCTCTCTCTCTCTCTCTCTCTCTCTCTCACTAAACTATGTCTCTCTTCCTCTCCTACATGTCACCAGTTATCACTGCAGATCCATCGGTGATTCGTCCTTTACCTCCTCCTCCCTGAGTAGCTGAGAAAGCTGCTCTATATTCCTAAAAAAAAAAAAAAAAACAGGCTACACTACTACGGCTCTGCATTTTAAGCAAGTGGGGATAATTGGCCAGTAAGCGCCGAGTCAGTGCTCTAAATGTGTCTTTAAGACTTGAAGTGCCAATTTACGTCGTGCCTGTGAACTGCTCAATGTATGCTGATGATTGTGTGGATGCCCTTCAGAAGCACTGAACGCTTTTCCACTGTCCCGTTTTGAAAATGTAAACTGAGCTTTTGTTTACAGTCAGGTAAGATACACACATGAGACTGCCTGGCAGACTTCCCACACGAGGACGGGAAGAACTGGGTGTTTGGAGAGGTAGGAACAGACAGAGAGGGAGAGGCAGAGATACAGTGAGGACCGTGCCGAAGGCCACCTGAGCTCCAGATAAAGTAGGTTACAATGTTAATCACCCATTTCCAGACGACGCTAACACACGATCTGCCCGTGGCGACATGGCTTCGTGGAAGCAGCAGTACTTGCCGATTCCCTCGCTTTAACCTCATCCATCTTTCAACACTCTCTTCATCTCTCTGTGTTTGTCACTGTTTACGTGTCTCTCCTTCGACGCCGCTGTCTGCCTGCCAGTCTCTACACCGTCAGAAACGGTACAGAAAAAAAGGTCGCTTTATTTCTGAGTGTAGGTGTCCCTATTTCTTTTTCTTTCTTTTCTTCCTCCCCATCCTCTTTCTCCTTTTCCTTTCTTTTTCTCCCTCCCACTCTCCATCCATCATGTTCAAGACATAAATGGCTTCTAACCAAATATTGTATCGCTCAGATCCCTCTCTATGTATCACACAGGCTACTTCCTCTGTACCTCGCAACAACTCAACCTGGAGACCCAGAAACCCTCTCTTGTTGTAACTCTATCTTTCACATCATATCCCTCTGTCTCTGTCATCGTCTTTCTGTCTGTCTGTCTTTTTATCTGTCTATCTGTCTTATTTTTATCTGTCTGTCTTTCTGTCTGTCTGGCTCTCCCTCTCTCTCCCTCCTCCTCTCAATTCAATTCACTTATCAACAAACATCATTTTATGCATTCAAACCATATTGAGATAACAACTTATTCTGCTTGAAATCACCAAACAATACAATAATATATGATTGAGGGCATATCAGACAGTTTAGTATCTCTCTCTCTCTCTCTCTCTCTCTCTCTCTCTCTCTCTCTCTCTCTCTCTCTCTCTCTCTCTCTCTCTCTCTCTCTCTCTCTCTCTCTCTCTCTCTCTCTCTCTCTCTCTCTCTCTCTCTCTCTCTCTCTTTCTCTCTCTCTCTCACCCAACTCTGCTCTGTTGTAGGCAGCAATCTGAACAAGAGGACAGATTCAGACACATTTGGTTAATGCTTGATCAAGAAACTGGAGCTGCTTTCATGATTCAAGCTTCTTCATACATTGTTCAAAGACCGCTGCTGATTTCCCCCCCCAGATTGTTTCCACCCAGAGACCCACTAAAATATAATAGTCACTTCAATCACAGAATCAATTACCTCGCCACATCTCTGTTGCATTTGCAAAGGGAATAAGTGGGCCAAGTCCTGCTCGGTGTAATTGGGGTGTTGAGATAGATGTAAGCCAGCAACCCATGTATGACACCGCTAATGACTGGACTATAGAGAAGACAAGGGAGAGACATCCGTAGAAACTCATTATTTTCCACACACTGATTCATCTGGATATCTTTAATTAGTGGAGCGAGAAGTTGAGAGAGAATTTCATAGTTTAATAACAACATTTCCATAAAGTCAATACTAATTGATAGAATAGCTGCGATGCGAACGACACCACTCTAGAGAAAAGAGCCATCTGTAGAGAGTTAGCATGTTCTGGGGACTAATTGATTCATATATCGCTATATTAGTGGACACAGCAGTTGAGACAGACTGAGTGGGCGCGTGAGTGAGAGAGCGAGAGGGAGTGAAATAGTTGCAATGATTGATTTGAAAAAAATAAAAGACAAAAATAGATCTGCTGATGTACTAACTATGAGAAACATTGCTTTTCCCTGCATAAATAAATTGATTACAAACAAAAATCTGCATGGAATCCAATGAAAAGAATTCTGCACATGATGCAAGCTATGTTCATCTGGACAGATGGAGTGAAAAAATGAAGGGAATGGCCGCAGGGAACAAGAACGAGGACCAAAGAAGTGTGAAACAGAGCGAGCAAGATGCTGATAAACTACATCAAGGATCATGAGATCAAATGGGACGCGTGTGAGAACCAGTGAGAGCAGGTTTGTTCATGATGATTAAAGATCTAGCAATTAGAAGAAAGATTGAATTAAAACTACGGGATGAAAAATGAGAGTGACTCATTTCATGTCTTCAGATCACCAAGTGAGAGACAGAAAACAGTCATCTATCACACCCAGACAGACAGACCGACAGACAGACAGACAGACAGACGGGGCGGAGGGAACTGGAGATACCTCGACGGTGATATATGGGGATGAGCTGAGACCCCCTCATCTCTTTCCACCACCCATCTTTCACCTGTCTCTCTGCAATTACTGACATCGCCCTGACCTTTCTCTCACACTATAACAAATACTGCACGCTCACACACACACACACACACACACACACACACGACACTCACACTAACTCACTCTCACACTTCCCATCCAGCAATCGCTCCTCTCAATTTTTTATCTCTCGCCATGCGTATCTCTCATTACCGTCATCTCACCCCTCCACCCTCGCTGGCGCTTCCTCCATTAATTTGTGTTCCATTCTGTCACTGACTGTCCATCATCATTCTTCCCCTCCCCTCACATTTCTCCCCTTTCCTCCGTTTGTTGGAGAGAGAAAGAAAGAAAGAAAGAAAGAAGTTAAGCGAGAAAGGAATAATAGAGGGGTGGAGTGAAGGAAGCAAAGAATGAAGAAGTGGAGAAGGAAGGGGTGAAGGAAGGATCGTACAGTGCCACATGGGAAATTTCCCCTCTTCACATCCTCGATGTCATCTCATGTGGGCAGGTGTCCAGCAGGGTGATCTGTGTCCTGGCCTCAGATCATGTTTTACCATGTCACCTTTTGCCCACTGCTTTCCAGCAACAGATCCATGATCTGTTATGCCATTTCAATGACCTATTACCCCTCAGGGTGAAGCAGCTCTGTCAAATGGACAATCTCTTTGGGTATATTGGGGGGGAAAAATCCAATCTGTGTGTGTGTGTGTGTGTGTGTTGTGTCAGTACGTGCCTGCACCCCCTGTGTGTCTAAAATGCGCTAAAATGTCTCCTTGAGCTGAGGAGCAATCTCAGCAAAAGGGCTATTACACGCCTAGCGAAGCCTGAGCATAGAGGAAAGGGAGTGGAGCGCTCAAAGCCTACATCCAGACAGAGTAACACAGCGGCCCCTGTAAGAGAGTAATATAAAAGCTGTCACCAAGCAAGCGCGCTGAGATAACGCTGCCAATGGGACCAATAGGCAGCGCGCTTTCAGCCAATCACTCTTTTGACACTTGCACACTTACACAGTTGCAGCTGCAAAATACTGTAAGGGGAGCGGTAATTTGTGGGGGGGGGGGGGCATTGGATCATATGAAGATGCATCGGCGCACTTATACATTTATACACACACTGTATGAAGCTGTAGAGTAGTGAGTGAATGCATGCAGTATATATAGAGATGGATTGAGCTAAATACACTGTTGCCCATAAAGTTGGAATAATTTTGTTTTTAGACACATTCCTCTTTTTATTCCTATTTATACACATCAGTAATCACCTTTGACCAGGTGCAATGATTACATACTGAGGCCCAGTTACCCAGGTGAAACAAATTCATGCTTAACAATTGTTTGGCGCAATTTCATTTGTCATGAGAAGAGGTAAAAAATATTTTATTCCAACTTTTTGGGCAACAGTGTATATATGTACTGTTGACACGACGTTTCATTTAGTCTTATTTCCCAAAAATAAGAGCGCTCAACACCTCCTGCTCTGCTGCCATGAAACAGAGACAACCACCATGTACGGCTTTTGGTGATTCTGATTCAGTGCATTGGACAGAATAAAAATACAGATGCATTGCTAGGGGCTCTGGGTCTTTGTGTTAACCTTGGGTACAGGAGACTATATGTGGAAGAGTACGAAAAAAACGATAATTCAACCCCCTAGAGCAAAACATTAGGATCCATTATTGATCATTATGGAGCCATTTCCAGCCGTCTAGGACATAGCGAGGATTGCTGTCCCAGTTGCCCCCTGGTTATGAGAACATATACCTCTGATGCATCTGCAATTCCCTGTGAGAAACCCAAAAAACACATATAAATGTGTATTTGCACACATGTGATGGGGTTCTTGCTTGTACAAACACAAATACGGATGATGCAATGATGAAGGGAGCCACCGAGAAACAGAGTGGGTGTTTAAACACACAAGAGCACGCGTGTCACTCATCACTCATACACAATTATACATGTGTGTACTGCTACGAGTGTGTACCAGATGCACACATGCACTTCCAGTGACTCGGGAGTACTTGCGTGGGCAGAAATATTCTGACGTTTCAGGCCTGAATCATTCTGCCAACATCGCAGCACTCTTTGTTCTCGAGTGGCCTCGCTTTTCAACAAGAAAGCCTCGCTGGTTTCCAAGGCTCTGCAAACCCAGGCCATCTCAGAAAAATGTATTCACAAGCCAAGATCTATAATATTGCAAACCCTTTTTTTTTGGCAAGAAGTCAGAGGTGAACTTGCATTCACTTCTCATTCTTTCATCCTTTTGTCCTTGTCTTTTTTATTGTTAAGCTGTCTGTTGTGGATATTTCTATTAAACCGAGCTGGGATCCATCATCCTACAACAGTGTCTGAAATGGCTTACACACACACAGACACAGACACACACACACGCACACACAAAATCAATTTTCCTTCAATGGCAACAAGTTCAAGTTCAAAGACGCTGAAACAAATGTAGAAGAAAGTTAAGCGCTGAAACACTTTCTGACTGACTGCTGTGCCTTATTTTTGTGGGTGCAGACAGTCCTCGTGTTTCTCTTAGTAGAAGTAGAAGTCTTGAATTGTGTTGAAATTGCAGATGTGGAAGATATGGTGGATGCAGAAACACTAGCAGTGCAAAAATGATGATTTAAAAAGAAATTGTTTTGAGGGAAGCTGCTGCATGAATGACTGTGGCACAAACGTAATTGCTGGTTAATATTGCAAGATACCAGCACAGAGTGCATCAATCTACATGCCCCCCCTTGTACTTCAGAAAACGCTGCTTCGGCACATTCCGACATTGTTCGGTATTATTTATTTGATAAAAAAATAAATAATCAATGGGTTTCTTCATTGTGTGTAAAAACAGCTATTCCCCCAAACTCCAATAGGACCTCAGAGCCTAGAGGCAAAACAAAACCAATACAAAATGAGATTCTTAGAACTCCTGATTCTCCTTCTGTATCCACACATACACACACACACACACACACACACACACACATACACATACAAATACACACACACACAAACACACATACACACACACATACACACACAGCTTAAAGTTTTTAGAGTTGGGTAGGCAATCTTGCATTTAGTGCTAGGAGAAAAGAAAAAGATAGATTTTTCCTCAGACCCAACGCTCCTATACCTTTTTGAACATCAGTTTGATACTACCTCCTATGATGTCTGCTATGGATTAATGTTATTCATGTCAGACTGAAGGGTAAACTCTATTCCTCAGCTAAAAACGAAGGGTAAACCGAGTTTTGGTGGGTTTGCCCTCCATCCCTGGTTGCTTCTCTAAATAATAAAATGACTGTGATATATTATTCCAGTGGCCTTGTATCTAAATCCATAATAAGTGTCTGTAAACAGAAACAACGAAGCCACAGATACAATCATGAAATTATATCTTTTCTAGGACAGGTCCCATTGCTAATTCATGAGCCTGACTTTGTGGACACACTGCCCAGAACAACACGGCGCATGGTCATGGCTCATAACGGAGCTGCATTGGGTGTAAAACCCCAAAACAGCCTCAGCTGTGGGCTCAGCCTCTCACAAAACAAATATCTACACACACGCGCATGGACATACACATGCATACACACATATGTAGACACACACAAAAATACACACACACATACACACTGGTTGGGACTCCAGTTTTGAGAGAGAGTGGTTTGCGCTTGCAAATATCGATTGTACTGCCATATGTGTTTTATGGATGGCTTGAGTTAGTCAAAGGTTTATCTGTCTGACAAAGAAACTGCTTTCCTCTGGTTAATGGTTAACGGCACATCACGCTGTGTGTGTGTGTGTGTGTGTGTTGACAAACTTCTTCCTCCTGTTGTGTATGCCTGGATGGAGAGTGTCTGACTCAGCCGTGTGTGTGTGTGTGTGTGCTGGCCTGCATTTATGTCTATACACTGTTTGCCTGTATGTCCCTGTGGGGGGTGATTTTATGTCCTTGCAGTTTATAGTAAGGATTTAAAAACACGATTCAGACTGGAGTAGTTTTTCTGGGGGAGGTCCTGTAATGTCATTTGTACGGGAGAAAGCCTGTTGCCTGGATGGAAACGTCCTGATCTGCACTTCCACTTATATGCTTGCTGACAAAAACCTAGTATTGCATCACGGATATGTCAAGTCAACCGGGTTTGCTTTTAACAGATGTCCTCGTTTGGTAATAGCTACGGTTACTTTACCCAATAATACTTCAAATAGGGTTTAAGATGTATTTGTGTGAAATTCGTTCTCATTCTGATGTGACTTCTACCGTACTGCCCGGTGTACAAGCGCACACTGGATTTCCCTGATGCAGGACCCTTGGGGCTCTGCGTGCAGCAAACAGTACATACCGTAATACCCCTAAGCAGTGTGCATTGTGGAAAGCGTTACGCACGAACACACAGACAAATAAACACACAGAGCCCGGCTCCTATAGAGGCGCTCAGCCTTCATATCTATGTTCCAAGGGTTGCTGGCAGCATGAATGCAGACAGATTGAGAGTGCAGCCGCTACAGTGCTGACTTTGCTGTGTGCATGATTAAAACCTACAAATTAGGGAGAGAAAGAGATACACACACACACACACACACACACACACACAGGCAGGCCAGGCCAACAGAGCCGAACTAAAACTCAGCAGAATTTCCCGTCTGAAGTCCAGGAGTCTTTCTGCTGATGCCACCTGAGCATTTCGGTTCTTCGTGTCCAGGTTGTGATGGGGAACACAAGGCTCATTTGTTTCACTCTGTTCTAGGCCATGCTGCTGCGCTGTAGGCTTAAGTGTCCAGAGACCCAGCCAGGTGACAGAAGGCAGCGTACCAACGAAGACAGCAGCAAAGCAGGTAAAGAGAGACCTGATACAAACACACACACGAATACACACAAAACACAAACTCATACAGTGTGACAAACCTTAACCCAGTTTCCCCCTCAGGAATTTTTACAGTTTCATTGTACAGTTTTATCCACCTTATTGACAATAGACAGAAAACAGAGGAAGGACTGTTGGACTATTGCCCAATAATTAGAGCTTCCCAGGGTGGAGAGGTGATGCTGTCAATGTCCATCAGCAGGATGTCCAATTATACCTAAGGTCATTAAACACACCTTCTAAGGCTTAATCAATATCAAAGACTTGACACATGGAGGCATGCACCAATAGAGATACATTCACACACATACACGTTCAGGCACGTACACACCAATATATACACACATACAAAGAAATGCACACATACAAAGCAGTACAGATGCAAGAACACACACACATACACAAACACACACACACACATACACAATGCAATTGTGAGTTACCACCAAATAATGACCAAGTTTCTAGCCAACAATCATTAGGTTATATTGTTCTATTGTTCTATTGTTCATTGCACCCCATTTGCTAAATGAATAGTCAGCGTTATGTATTTCATGCACGCATACTGCTTTCATTATTACAATACATCTGTTCACCCTAATGAATGATCACAATGGCACACACACACACACACACACACACACACTATACACGCAAACACACATAAGGTGCTTTACAATCAGGCTGTAGTGTTTTCATCATCACAATACATCTTCTTTGCTCACATGAATTTTAATTGTAAATGTTTTGCTATAATCACACCCGTACACACACACGCGCGCGCACACACACACACACACACACACACACACACACACACACACACACACACACATACACATTATAATGAAAGAATAATGAAAAATTAATTAATTTGGTTGCAACATTCTTGATAGGAAAACAGTACGTGTTCACCTTTTGTTGTAGCTGACGCACTGAGCAGATGCTTGGAGGAGGCAGTAACTAGCTTTCACTGCTGCTCTTTAAATAATCATTCACACTTTTCAACACGGTTTGAGCAACCATCTTAGCTCTTAGTGTTGTTGAGAAGTTATTTTGCACTGAAAACCAGAAAAATCAGAATCAAAACTCTTACAAAATGATTCAAGGCATAAAATTTTAACAAATTATAAAACTTTGAGGGTAATTCAAAGTTAAAGTCCTGGGTCGACTACATTTTGAGGACTGGTTGATTCATATTGCATGATTAACCATAAGGAGCAAGTTCCAGTAATCATAATATTTGGTAGACACTCTTATTTCATCCAGAGCTCTACTGTGAATTTATTTTATCTTTAAAATGGAAATGGAACGTCGAACCTTAATAATAGTGGCAGCGCCTGGCTCTACCCACTGAGCTACGCTGAACCACAAACAGAAAATGACTGCAATTCAATTGATCGGTATGACATTGTACCACATTGGAAGGACATAAAATGTCACAATGAACATTAGTAATTGCTTGGTGGATACAGCACATTCCCAGGGGTTGGTGTGAATCACAGTGAATGAGAATAATAGATACAATTAAACCACCTGACGTTACATCCCATTCAAATGGTTTATCTGTTCAGGAGCGTACCGTTGACCCAGTGGCTATCTGGCTGTGAGACCACGCTTGTTTGAATCCTTATTGTCACCAGTTGATTCATTAGAATCTGGGAGCATTGGAAACACATATTCTACTGGGTCATGACCAGCACATCACATGAGTTCAACCCAGAGCATCATTATATTATTAGATGGGGAATCCACAAGGAATCTCTTAACGCAGTGCTAAGATATTAGCGTTCATAAAGTGAATGGATGGGAGACTTTGTGCACTGGCAAATAACAAGGAACACTAATGTAGCATGAAGAGGAAAACAGAGTGGTTGCAATAAGCACAAAAAGTGTGAATTATAAAATAAGAACTTGTTCCTTTTTAATATGAAGATGTAATTGGATGTAATTGATCCGCTACCTGTGGCGGGACTACAGAAAGATCAGTTTGTTTACTATAGGGGAATTTTAGATTGTTGGGTAGGTAGGTGGGTAAGATGGTAGGCAGATGGATCCCCATTTCCCTCACTGCTTTCCCACTGTCAGAATAAAGAATACAAATAGTAAAGTTAATTAGAGCCTTAAACTTCCCCCTCCCCAAACAATCACTTGACACCTCCCAGTGTTGCGATGTTTTGAAGCTACAACCAGTTTATTTCAGGGTGGCGTTAAGATTAAAGGAGAATATATTCAGTCTGACAAGCTGTGAGAGTGGTTTAAGGGCCTTTCATCCTGTGTGGAGTTGTAGCTTCTGGAAATACATAGACACACACACATACACACACACACACACACACACACACACAAAAATAGACCCAAAATTCACAAACACATACCCACACTTGTATAGGCACATACACATACATGGACACACACGTTTGTACAGACACACACAAACTTGTATAGGCATAAATATTGATATATGGAAAACCACACACGCGCACACACACACACACACACACACACACACACACACACACATACAGTTGCAGATGCATTCACCTCAGCAGACACAAACAGACACAATGTTCGGAGAGAGGTGCCTGTATGGGCACACACGCATACACCCAGACTCGATTAAATTTGCTCGTGGGAAGCAAAGAAAGTCAGAGTAAGCAGATTTCCTTGCTATGAGCAGGAGTGTGATCAATAAATCCTACAGTGCAGCGGGACAGACAGACATGCTCCGATGGATTTTAACTGAAATGCCGGTGGATAAACGGGACTACACGCACACACCGTTAACATGAACACAAGGCACAGCACATGCATGCATATACACGTCCACACATAAGCACGTGCACACACACAGCCATACACACGCCCTAGTACACACAAATGCACAAACAAGTACACACACACACACACACACTGTTAAAGACACTTTAATAAACGCCAGCCATAAAACTGCAGTGAACCATAAAAAGATGACATACTACCATAGAGAAAGCCAAGCCCTGCAGAGTCTCCAGCACAGTATTATTACTGTTATACGGTTGTTATCACTGTCTTGTATTATATTGCCAATGAATGAAACAAACCACAGCAAAACGTAACTGAACTAAGATAGATAAATGTTCAAATGAACCATATGAACCATCTCATATCAACAAATCAAGAAAGAGTCCTTCCTCCCATATAAACAGCTTGTGGCTTGTACATGTTTAGGACATGATAACAGGGAGCGCTCAGCTAGCCCGGGGGGAGAGAGAGGCCTATCACACAAACACTGCTGAGGGTTCAGCGCAGTATTATTATAGTTGTCCTGTCGTTATCACTGTTTTTAATAGAGCCAATAAATGATGTCATGTGTACTGGCTGCTGCGTGACAACCAAACCCCCCTCAGGGTTCAACAAAGTATCTAGTAGTATTCAGTTCTACTATTACTTTCTAAATTAAATAAAGCGTAATGGGAAAAAAAAGTGAATTGAAACTGAAATACTATTAGAAATACTATCACATTAACTATCCAGTCAAAGAACTTTCCCATATATATGGAACCAGTAACAGACAGACGCTCCTCTGGATTCATCGGATTCAAACCTTAAATAATCCTTATCTACGGTGCCCACAAGTGTAATAGTGCCACTGAACACGCACACACACACATGCACACACACACACACACACACATACATATCTAGGCAAAGGAACCGAGAGAAGCAAAGCCTAAAGAGAGGGATTTCTGCTACCGAGAGATATGCTGGCCAGCAGACAGCTTCATATGCGTAGGGGAGAGTATATACAGTAGCAGGAGAAAGAAACTGTTGCGGGAAAATTGAGGCGTCAACACCAAGCGTTTCATAAAACACCCAAGTTTTATCGAGCTACTCTGACATCAATCACTGGTGTCAAAAAATCAAATCCCAGTGGTGTGCTGACTGGCCTGTAGACCGGCTCGATAAATCGTTACAAACTAGGCGAAGCTGCCAATGGGTTCCAATTAACACAATCCAAAAACAACCCGGAATACACGACTGCCATTTTTTTAAATGCATTACAACGCGGACATACCCATCTAGAAAAAAAGCATTTTCCTTCTGCACTGAAACTCCAGAGACCTCGAGCAGACGTGCGATGCTCCTCCGGACACCTTGAATGCGATTTTAGCCTTTGAAAAAGCAACTGGTACATTTGAAAACACACGTCTGGTTTAACATTGTTAAGGTCAGGCGTTTCACTCCCTGTGTTACTCGATGGGTAGAAGCACTACCTAGGTAATGAAACTGCCTCGGTAAGCGGTTTAATTCCCCGTGTACTTCCGTAGAGCGTGGCATTAAGATCATCTGGGTTAGAGGTTCACTTCCCACTGGGACCACCCATGACCTAGTTGCATATGTAATGTTAGTAAGAAGGGACCCAGACACCGCTAGAGCAATAGGTTTTGCTGTGTCAGTCCAGCATGTGAGCTGTAACGTTGTGTTGATTCTGACCATAGAGAAACCCTTGCCTGATCACCCCATCCTGCATTATTAACAGCACAGCAACCGCCTGGCCATGCACCACACTGCAGCAGAACCCGAACTCTGCCTCAGCACTGCCTCTTCTGTGATAGTGTGCAGTGGCTTTGGGAGAATCTCTCTTTTGCTTTTTCTTTTCTCATTTTTGGGCTTTCAAGATTCTGATTCTGAGTGTTTTTTCACTCTCTGTCTCTTGTATTCTCACTCTAAATCCCTGTTTTTTTCCCCCATATTCACACCACAAGCATGGAAAGAAGGTGACAAGAAGACAGACAGAAAGACAGAGACGTGGACTGAGAGAGGGACAGCAAGAAGTCAAGTTTATTGATATAGCCCTTAATAACAAAACAAAAGATGAAAAAAAAACCCTAACGTTTGACCCTCAATGGGAACAAGGAAAAACTCCCACGAAAAAAGGAAGAAACCTTGGGAAGGACCACCCAAGAAAGGGATCCCCTCCCAGGATGGTCAGGGTGCAGTGGGTGGCGAGAGAGAAAAGATAAAGAAAGAAAAAGAAAACACAACAAACCAAATAGCGAGAGTCTGCGGAAGAAAAGCAAGTTGTCGGCAGCGACCTACCTGCTCCATTATTCATAGAAGCTGATGTAACGACGACAGGGCTCAGGCCTCATTATCACAGCAAGCCAAGATCCATAGGAGGGGATCTTTAACTTTCTACACATTCAGCACTCATCTACTATAATTACACTCTGTACTCACTGTGTGTGTTCGGTGTGTTTATGAGTTTGAGGTCATGTTGCAGGTCCTCACTTCTCTAAGGGGCTATGTTACAATTAGCATCAGGTAAGGTAAGGGTTTAGATTAGGCGTGTGGTGCTGAGGGAATGTAGTTAATGGAAAGTTATGGAAGTTATGAAGGTCCTCATAAGGCGTGTGTGTGGTGTGTGTGTCTTTACTGATTTATATCCCATGCAGTGGAGTGTGATAAATTAGGCTTACGTTACAAAGTGCTTGCTAAGTGATAAAAACAGGTCGTAACTGCAAAGGTGGCTGACTAAACATTAAATTTAATGGACCAAAAATCACCTGTTTCACCTGAAAAATTGCATCATTAAAATCTTCTCATCATCTCTATTGTGTCTCTCCTGCTGCCTCTCTCTTTCTTCCTCTCTCTCTCGTCCAGAAATTCAGAGACACATTAAAGTGTAGTCATTATTACAACGTGGCTCTTACGCAAATTACACTGTCATGTTGCACAAGGCACATATTCACACCAACACCTAACACACCCTACAGCAGCACACACACACACAGCACCACTAGCTGAGAGCAATAGACAGGCGAAAAAAAAGACGACAAGGAGGGAAAGAGGGATGATTACAGAGGAAATGGAGGAACAGGAGGAAGGAGGGAAGGGGGTTGATCGCTAAAGCCATAATTAGCTAAGTGTGCGAGGGTGTTGTCATGCAGATGTCTGCAGACCTAATGGCATGGTTTCCTCAAAGGGAAACAAGCTGCTAACACAACACACCCTCACGCTACCATGCGGCGCTGGGGCTAGAAGAGGGTGGAGGAGGGATGGATGCAGAGAAGGAGTTTGCAGAAAACATACAGAGGGCTGAATAAGTCGTCTTTCTCTGGACTCGCTGCAGCCATAGACGAGGCTCATCTGGCTGGTTGTGAAGTACGGCTAGCGGCTACGGCTAAGTGGCTAGCAGGTCATTTAGGATTGCAAAGTTTCAGTTCTTGCAACTTCACAGTGGTTCCGTTTTTTTTCACTGATGATCTAAACATGCGTGCAATTTCACATATTGAAGTCACACCCAATAGTTTCAGAGCCCTGCACCTCCATGTGGAGAGGCAAATAGTTTAATATGATGAAGCCGTTACAGTGGGTTTAAAATTACAACCATTCTTTAACTGCTGCGTCAGAACCAATTAGGCTGCAGTGAACATAAGCCCGAGGCGTTCCTCCAGGAGAAATGTCATTGTGTCAGCTTTGATGTCCACGCAGATAAAGCATCGGACAAATTTGAAAAGGAGGAAAAGAAGGAGTAGAGATCCATCTTTGTCTTATTGGGAAAGTAGCTGAGGGAGTTTCTCTCACAGTGTGTGATTGATTATCTGTCCGTATACCTCTCTCATCGCCTTCACTCTGTCTTTATCTCTCCAATCACCCACTGCCCCCCCACACACACCCTGACCCCCACCCTCTCCATTGTATCTCTCTCTAATTCATTTGTGGTCTCCTCAAAGCTCATTCTTATCGATTTGGACGTTAAAGGAAAATCTACCCTTGGATACTCTTACACTGTTATATACATATACACAGTATATACACAGTATATACACAGTATACACTGAACCCTTTTGAATTGCCTGCATAACTGGCTCCTAAAATATGGTCTGATCGTCATAGAAGTCAAAACCACAGATGAAGATGAACACACAAAAAATGTACTTTTACATGTCTTTATTGAACATATTGTTCAAATGGTAACAGCTTGGATTGGATGAAGTATGTGAACCATTTAGTAACTGGTGGAACCTCAACCAATCGTTTCTTGTAGTTGCTGATTAGACCTGCACAACAGTCCTCCTGCAACTTTCCTCCAACTGTTTCAGCTCATTGATATTTGTGGGATGTCTTGCATGAATGGGTTGCTTCATGCCACAATATTTCAATAGGGTGAAGGTCGGGACGCTCACTCAACCAACCTCTGTTAAGCTTCAGATCACGGACCGTGACCCTGATGTTCTCCTGTAAAATGTCCTGATATAATTTGAATTTCATTGATCCCTCAATGATTGCAAGTCACCCAGGCAGCAAAGCAGCTCCAGTCCAGTGCTAAATTATTCTTCCTATGTCCAGTAATCACAAATATATTCTTCATATGTGTTTTTACTTTTTTGCTTTAACAGTTATTAAAGGTTGACCAACAAATATTCTGCATGGAGACAGGAAGTCTATTACACGGCCTTCATATGGATACCCACACTGGAAAGCAGATACAATGCAGTGAGAGAATGTAACTGTGTGGTTTGTGACAACAGAATAGATGAATTTACCCGACAGCTCTGAGCAAGGGGAACTGACTCCATGTCATCTTAAGTGGGACCTCCCACAGCCAACTGTTAATGCTTTTTGTGTCGAAGACCATCAGCTAAATGCCTAAAATATGAATGGAAAGCAATGCATGTGTTTATGTGTGTGCATCGTGTATGTGTGTGTCCTTACACAATGTGTGTTGTGTGTGCATTTTAGTGTAGGTAAATACATGTTCATTTTCCATACAGAGAACATGGCACCAGCCTCGGGGCGCAATTAGCCCACACGGATCAAAGCCATTGAACACAGCAGACAGGCAAGGTAACACATAGTCCTTTAGTAAATGCTATAAGTGGGGAGAGAGAGAAAGAGAGAGAGATGGGTAGAAAGAGGATAAGAGACAAAGAACGGGGAGAAATCTTGAGAAGAAAGAAAAGAAAGACAAAGAAAGATCTTATTTCTCTTCATTCACTCAATATGTTGCTGCTGTGCGTCAAACAGGATATCATCTGTTGGTCAGAATGGTATATTAGCTTCACCCAGAGAAATCTATTTCACTCATTCACACACACACACATACACATACACACACACATACACATTCAAACCTACACACACAGACATATGTATAGAGCACACACAGAGCAAGATACACACTTATGCACACACAGGTGTACACACACACACACACACACACACACACACACACACTCATCTATCATATTGGAGAGGTGAAGCTGCAGTGACAGGAGAAGATCCGTTCAAAATCAATAAACCTTTTGTTAATTATTCTGACAACCTCTCTCACTCTCTGTGTCCCCCCCCCCTCTCTCGTTTTCTCTCCTCCCCCCTGCATTTTCTGTATTCACACCATTCTGACAGCAATTCAATGTATCACACTATCTCCATCAGCAGGACTGCCTAGCCCACTAGACAATGATACCGGGAGGAGAAGGAGAAGAAAGCGAGGGAGAAAGAGCGAGGGAGTTCGCTGTAAGTTTGTCTTGGTGAAGCTGGGTGTTCATATTTTGGTTACGGTACGATCTAAGCGGAGGCGCGCCGCGTTAAACGCTAATCACAATAATGTGCGGTTTTGAAAGAGCGTTACAATGTTGGTTCCCTTGCAGTCCGCACAGGCTACGTCTATTCTGGTCGCAATCAGCACCCTGAGGAGACCTATATCGTCAACATTTACCCAGCCATGCTTGATTTATGAATTCCCTAGAAATAAGAGAGAGAGAGAGAGAGAAAGAGAGAGAGAAATAGTGCACACACAGAATTCCTTCTTCCACCTAGAGTGCTTACAGACAGGAATGAGGATGTGAATCGCTTTCATTAATTTCAATACAAGAGATGCCAACCTGACGGAAATAGATCTACTAGTAGCAGCTGCGAAAAATGCATCAATGGTCTCCAGCCAACTATAATGCTGCAAGGAAATTCTCAACCTCCTGTTCCTTTTGTTTGGTGTTCAATAGAAGCTTGCTTGTTGGCAATAAGAAAGCGAGATGTGGGGGTTTTTACAGTAAGCACTATTGTATTTCCCCTCCCTCTTCGTAAATCTATTCAAAGTAATGTTCCACAGATGATTCACAGCGTTGAGCATAGCAGGATGTACGAGGTATACAGTGAAAAAATAAGAACACTAGAATAACATTACACAATGTGCAGATTACTATATTTTTCTCATGTATTGCACAATGTACAAGTGGTATATATTACTACTACCTTTGGGGCCCTGTATTAATAATGTACTCATCCGGTTCTATTCGATATGGGCTGTTAGTTACACGTCTCATTACAGCTTAGAGAGCAAGCGCATTAACCCCAGTCTCACTGTGCTGACTTCACTCTAATGCCCAAACCAATGAAACTTCTCCACGAGGTTCTCTGTCTTCACGCTTTACCCTTACAGTCTGCTTCATTCCTATTGGCCAAAAACCACTTTAGAAGCGTCTTTACACACAGAGCGTTTATACCAACTCCGTGGTGGAGCTGATGCCCGTTGCCGTGTAAAGAGAAAAGGAGGATTAAAATAACCCGGCTCTGACCCGGTATTTGCTCTGTTTAAAGTACAAATGAAGACATGTCTGTGCAAATCCCATGGTAACCATCTGTTGCCAAATTTGCCGGGCTGTTGTAGCCCCCTCCAAAATGGCAGTATACACCAGAGTAGTTATCCTCACCTTATGTTTCCTCATATGTTTCCTCATCTTCCTTCCCCTTTCTTGGTGAAATCGTTCATCTCCGCTGAACTCAACAGCTTTTGTTTGGAGTAACAGCAGTTTAGCTCCCAAAACGAGAAACGCTAAGAGAAACATTTTGAGCCAACTGATCATGCAGCCTAGTTTTAGCAACAGTCATCCACCATACTGTATAAGCAATGTTTACTGTTGTGCCAGATGCATGGATTCCCGCTGAGTCCCCTCCACAATGTGAGGATGATCAGACGAGGGAAGAGGCAGATGAACGAAGCCTTTGGAAGTTGACTCGTGACTCATTTTATCCTGGCGCTGGAACAGCTTTTTGCCTGGGTCAGCTGTGGTAAGACAGCTTGAGATAAGAAAAGCTGTTGGTTTTAACATGCAGTATCAGTGAGCTGGCTTGGGTCCAAGGAAATGAAACCCTTTCCATACATTAGACAATGGGCCTCATTCACAAAGCTTTTCTTAAATTCTTTGTCATTTTTTTGTATTTATGTGCGTATGGAAAATACCAACATGGGATTCATGAAACAAGCGTAAAACCTCGATTTGTGCTTACACCAGGTGTATCAGACGGTGAATGCCAATTGTTCGTAAATTGGTGATGCGCGTAGGAACTCGTAGTAATGTCCGTACGAACACTTAACAATCAAATCTGATCGTACGTTTTGTGAATGAGGCCCAATGACAGCTGTGCAGTTAAATAAAATCGCTGCGTTATGCAGTAAGGAGTGTACATGGAAAGCCTAGAGGACCACCACATTTTAAACTGCTAATTATAAATTAAGCAAAACTGTAGCAATAAAGTATAAATGGATGTTCTAGCTTTTAGTCATTGCATTGTTCAATTTTCAGATGAGCTTTAAGATATGAGCCATGGCCAAATGCCATCTATTAATTATAACTCTCTCTCTCTCGGCAAGTCCTGCAGGAACATCTGTGATCTCAATCTGTCTGCAGTCACTCTGGATCCTCTTTTTTGTCATCAAACTTATTTCAACTCTGAAATTCAATTTCAACTCTTTTTAAATGGCTTTAAATGTGACTGACAAGCTGGAATGGCTCCCAGAGCCAATGATGACAGGACAAAACCCATAGGACGAGCCTGAGAGAGCCATCCCGGCACTTGTTTTAATTAAAGAAGCAAAAGTAAGTGGAGCGGAGAAAGCACTTCACATCAGAAAATGGCACTCAACACTAGTGGGATCAGATCAGAAAAGCTGTAACAAGCAAAAAAGTATCATCAATAGATGGCATAAAGCACTGGCACATCTCCTACACTGTGGCACTGCTGTATCTCTAGTCTTGCACACACAACCTGGGGTATGAGCAGGACGTAACTGCATCCAAGTCCGCTGGCACGGGCTGAATGCAGCGTCGCTTTATTTTGCTATTTCCAGAAGTATGTAAGACTTATCAATGGCTGTCAAATAAAAAAGAAAATGGTTGGTACTCTGCAGAACTGTCACAATAATGAATGATACTATAAGCGTCTTTCAGGACACCCAAGGGCACAGCAACAGTTTAGAGGCTGACAGACAGCCAGGGACAATCACTGCTTGTTATTCTACCCACAGTTCATACGATAGGCCCCCAGATGTAGGGATTTACTAGTGTTTATCATTCATAGCTTTGACACAGCCATCCTGCCTCCATCTCTTTTCTCTCTCTCTCTCTCCCTCCCTTTCTCACCCCTGCATCCCTCTGAGGGAGCTAAGTACCTGCTTCTTCTATTACAGCTTTCAGCAGAGTTAAAACCCATGTCAAGGCCCCTGAGTAATAGTATCTCCCCAGAACAGTCTCAAATCAACATTTAGACAAGAATAAGACGGCCTCCTATAAGCCATTGGCAGGTGTTTTTATGGGATACAGAGATATACAGTCATCATAGAAGTCTGAATTCACTGCACACGTTATGCAAAAATGGAAAAATCAATTGCTGCTGCCTCTCACCGGGCTGCCTACTACTGTAGTATGGGCTGCTCCTGTTCGTGATTCACGCCATGCTTTCACAGCAGTCACTACTTTCATCACATCATCACCATGCCTTCCTCTAGCCCGTTTCCATTGCATACTAACCAATGAAATAGAAATCTGGAGTAAAGAAGTGTATGGTGTGTGTGTGTGTGTGTGTGTGTGTGTGTGTGTGTGTGTGTGTGTGTCTTTCAAAGTGTTCTAAATTGAATGATGGTAATACAGAGCCAAGGACATGATTATTTGGCACGTCACCATAGCAACAGGCAGAGAAAATGCGTTGGTTAGGACTGTTGAGTGTTTTCTGTGCGTTGGTTTGGAGTGCGACCGGGCACCAAGAATTTCTCTCTCTTTATTCATTAACATTTTTTGCATTTTTTCCCTTTTTCTCCTCTTACACCTTGAGCTCTGAACAAGCTGTACTTGGACATGAGCAGCTTCGTCTAACACACACACACACACACACACCACATACACGGTGCATGTATTTGCACATGTAATTCCCAACATTTAGACCATGCAATAATACAATTCTTCATTGTAACTAAAATAAATACTTCTTTTTTTTTTGTGGAAGTGTGTGAATGTGTTTGAGAGTGTGATTCTGTGCATCCAAAGCACAGAATCACACTCTCAAACACATTCACACACACGCATGCATTGCACACGTACACACTCACACAGCCTCACCGTATAGGATGTCATACTACTCAGATGAACACACACACACACTTTTTCAGTAGTTGCTAATCTGGTCTTCCACACCATTGTGCTGTGCTAGCTGAGCTAACACCAGCCCTCTGTGCCAAACTACCAGTGTGTGAGCAGACTTGTGGCTCTTTCATAAATATGGAGTTGTTTCGTTTATTCTTTCCACTGGCATGTGCAAACCATGTGAAAATGAATTTGGGGTTCATAGTTTGGGCAATACACTACAGCCAGTTATGTAAACTGCAGTGCTTTTTGGGTGCAGAAAGTCTTTTCAGTATATCAAATATTGACCAAAATAGGCGAGTGATTGATCTTATAGCTTATGTATCAAGTGATAACATCCAATGACATCTACACCACACAAATCAGTATTTGTAAAGTATTTGTATGTGTAAAAAAATGACCACCTCTGCCCAAAATCACCTTCAAAGACCCTGGTAAAATACCTGAACAGTCATCACATATTGTGCAGAGAACCAAACAAACACGGAGGTATGTCTTTGTAGTGAGGAGCTGTAGAGGAGACAACCTCTCAGAGACGTCCAAGGCACGCTGGAATGGTGAATGAATTAAAACGCTGTCAGCTCACAGGGAGCCTTCGTCGGGGGAATCACATATCATTTTCCCCCTGTTTCATCTGTGAGCCAACTCTAGTATTAGAGTTGCTAATTAACCAAGCACCATGAGTGCCACATGGTGCACGGTTAATTAGCGCTTAAATACTAGCTCAGATAATCAACGGAGATGATCAAGTGATCATTTCAGATAATCAAGTGTTCGATAGATAGAACTTCCATTGATCTAAATGTTCAGGCAGAGCTGAGAAGTGAACAGGAAGTCGGTAACCTTGGAGTCTGGCCACCTGGTCAGAGTGTGTGTCTCCGTGTGGCTGTGTGTGTTGCTCATCCATCGGCTGCACAGGTTTGCGTGTTTCAGTCACTAGCCTCACCCGCTTTAACCTCCCCATTTCCAAAAACCAGAGGCTCGGCAAGGTTGGAGCTCTCATGCAAGACAAAAGCTCTTAGTGACAGTTGGCTTGGCCTGTGCAGGCACGTGTAAGTATGCATTAACGACGTGCATCATAAACCTGCACAAGCATTACGGGTGTATGTGTGAGGTTGCGTGTTTGCATGTGTGTGTCATGCATGTGTGTATACTCACATGCAGGGGTTTAATGCCTCACACACAGCACAGTGCTATCCCTACTCCTGCTTCCTTATATCAGTTCTACCTCCCTCCCTGTCCCGCTCTCGGTTTTTCACTGTACTTCCATACCCCTTCTCTCTCTCTGTCTCTCTCTCTCTCTCTCTCTCTCTGCCTGTCTCTCTCAGCAGAGGAAACATGCAGAGAGGGTGAGTGAGCGTGGGAAAGAGATAGCGTCAACCTAACAAGGAGGCAAAACACAGAAAAGACTGTTGCTTTGACTCATATCAAACGCTCAGCACACTGTGCCTGGCGAGGACCACAGGCTGATTCCGAGCGCTGTGTCTCAGTGATGTGGAAAAAGAGACGCGGCGTCCCGGTGGCTCAGTCTCTACATGCGAGCGTACCACTTACACATCGCAGCGTGGGTTTTGAAAGCCGGCCCGTCACATTGCTCCACCGCCTCTCCTCTCCTTTTTTCCTGCGTGTCTCGTTTGACCTATCGGACTGACTGATGCAAATGTTTGTTTGTGCTGAGTCTGAAAGAGAATAGATCGTTATCAGCTGAATGAACTCCCGCCGCGGTGCATCGGTGTGACGTGGCGGATTGGATGTCTTTCTGGAACAGACTCAGAAAACAATATCACAGATATGTTTCTCGGGAAGGATTTCCACCATCCGGCATTTAATCATTGCATTCATTTTTTTCCAAGAGTCTATTCTGATAGCAAAACATCGAGTTCCACAGCGGTCAGAGCAGATTAAAACGCTAATGATTTCTGCTCACCCAGACTGGCGTGGCGCACCAGTAAATAACACATACATCAATCAGTCAATCAATGAGCCAATCCATTCCAATCACCAACACTATTTATTTAGCACTCAAACCTGTATAGCTTGTGAGCGCAGAGATGATTACACCTCTCTTAACACCTCTCCAATCAAACAAGCCCTCTGTGGAATAGGAAATGAGTCTTTCATTTCCCCTGCTTTAGTATGTCATGGTTTGATGTGTTTTGTCAGGTACAGTCCACACATCCACACATCCACACATCCACACATCCACGCATCACGATGTGTTCGGTGTCAGCCGGGGGACAGTTTAATACATCTGTGACATTTGAGACCCGCACATCGGGTTTTAAAAGAGATAGATACAGATTGAACCCTCCAGTGACCTTTCTGCATGTGTGTGTGTGTGTGTGTGTGTGTGTGTCTTTGTGCTTCAGTCTTGATTTCTGTGTGTCCTTGCATCTATAATAGAGCATCACAACTGCACTAATTGAATGTGAAGTATCTCTTTCCATGACATCCACAAACCAGGTGAATGATGAATGAATGAACCACCAATATTTTCTAAACTTGTACTTTGTCCCATTTGTAAATTAATGAGACAAAGATGATACTGAAAAAACACATGTATGTACAGTATATATAGAAAATAAATAACAAATAAAGCACACCAGTGGTACTACCACAAGGGATTCCTGCAGCTGAAGTCTTAAATAAATAATGTTTTTTTTAAAGCCGCACAGCGCACACCAAAGCCTGTTGGGGTGAGAAAGTCTGTCTCCCGCTCCGTCTCTCCCATGCCACCAACTGTCATCTGTGCTATCTTTTGATTCTGACAGCATATGAAACACACACTCACACAAACACACATATCGTGAGACAAACTTGTCCCTGCATGTCCTGCAGTTACCTGCACTGCAGTGCCAGAGCAGATGGTGTGTAGAACCCAGGGTCCACTTCCTGGGAGGCCAGTGAGGGGGGGGGGGGGTCGGGGGAGGAAGGGGGGAGGAAGGGGAGAGAGGCTGTCTGTCTCACAGAGTATTACTGTCAGTAGAAGACAATGCAGCGCTGATCAGCACAGGTATCGTCTCTCTTCACCTCTCAGTCTCTCTGCCCCTCTTTCTCTCCATTTCTTTCTCCCCCCTTTCTCTCGCCATCTCTTCTTCTCCCTCTTTTGTCCCTCTCCCACTCTCTCTCTCTGCCACTACTCTCTCTCTCCACAGAGCAGTGAGTAGAAACCCTAGCCCATCCACTTCTATTGTCAGAAGTAATTTTCACTGTCTACTGCCTACTGAACTTTTAATGACAACCTGACAGGAAGGACTGCACTGGCATATGGTAAGTCTTCCTATAGGGGAGGCTGTGTAGTAGTGTGTGTGCGTGTGTGTGTGTGTGTGTGTGTGTGTGTGTGTGTGTGTGTGTGTGTGTGTGTGTGTGTGTGTGTGTGTGTGTGTATGTACTTGTGTGAGCTGCCAGTTATTCTACATCTCTCCTTGGCTGTATTCATGTGGCACGAAGCCTTGACATGTTGTATAATCACACACACACACACACACACACACACACACACACACACACGCACACACAGACACACACTTGTCTGTTATGCCTGAGAAATGTAATGACTGAACAGACCTAGGGGACTATTGACTTCCAGGCTCTAGTTCAGTAGTTCAGTGTGTGTGTGTGTGTGTGTGTGTGTGTGTGTGTGTGTGTGTGTGCTTTATGTGCAATCCATCAGTCATTGTTGTGTGTGTGTTTGTATGTGTATGCGTTAGTGTGTTGAGGAGCAGGGTATGCGTGTATGTGTGGGTGCAGTGTGTGTGTGTGTGTGTGTGTGTTTGTGTGTGTGAGTGATTGTGATTGTGATTGTGCGTTTGCGATTCTCCTCCCACTCAGTTTCTAAAGAAAGGATTATAAGACATGCTACATATATACTCATGTCACATGGTACATGCCGCAGTCTTTCTTTCACCGTGTCCAGAGTAGTGAGTGGGTGATCTTATCCAGCTTGACCTGCTGTAAGTACAATAAGTGCAGCAGCAGAATAAGCTTTGAAATTGCCAACATTATGAGCAGCCCACTGAGTAGAGTATGAGTAGACCCAGGCTCAGAATTAACATAAAAAACAACAACGAGGAAGCTCCAGCTTGTTGAATGTTGGATAATCCTGACAATAAAACTCTCAAAGTGGCGTATGCGAGACGCCGTGTTTTCACTGCGAATGAAAAATGTATTCTACTGCAACTCTTGCGAAACAATTTGTAACAATTTCTACCTATTTTAACATCCCTCACCCCTCATCCTATCAGAACAGTCTGAATTCAGTTGGAAGCAGCTGCATAAAAGCATAAAACAGACACAAAACTGTCCGTGTTACTGTCTGATGTGCTTTGCCTTGATGCTAACGACAGCTTTATTTTATTTTTTTCAGTGGACTATGAATGCCTTCAAATATAGGAGCACAAACGCCACTCTTCATCCCATCGCTCTTACTGATTTAGCGTGCACACGCACCAGCTTGATTGGAGTGGTGATTTGCAGAACTCCAGTCATGGCACCGTTGTTTTCATAATTACACCATTTACATTCACACCCCGAGGCGTCAAACACACAAGTCAGCTGAGCAGCAGCACTACTGAGGCCAGATCAGACTCAGACACTCTGCCCACACTGCAGAGCTGTCTCACCTAACCACACAGAGAGAGAGAGAGAGACAGCACTGTATATGAGAGAGAGAGAGAGAGAGAGAGAAAGTGTCTGTGTGTGTGGGAGAGAAGCAGAGAGAGAACGGTCCTCTTCCATTCATGTCACTGGAAGCAGTTGAATTTTTGAACTTTTGAGCGAGAGAGGCAGTACATGTGAGAGAGAGAGAGAGAGAGAGAGAAATACAGGGAGATAGAGATAGGTTGTGTGTGTGAGAGAGACAGGGAGTAAGTACATATTGGAACAGCAGAGGACAGCGAAAAGGAGTAGAGCGATAATGGGAGAGGAAGTGATGGGCTGATAGAGAGGGCAGACAAAGAACTGGTAGTCAGTAAAGTTGTTCCCGCCGACGCAGACAGTAAACTAGACAAAGTAGATGTTGAACCAGACAAAACGGAGCTTGTCTTTTTTTTACCAGAACAACAACACAAGATCCTCCTGTGACATTCAAGTTGAATGAGCAGCTTTAGTAAGATTTCCTGATGAGTTTGAAGATTGTTAAAGGTAGTGCAAGCTCAGTCTGCAGGCTTGGCAGAAGGCGCTTCAGCTGGTCAAGAATGATGTTTTTAATGTCACCATGAACATAAGGCAGATGAGTGGGAATTTTAAAGCAGATATGGGAGATCTTGGTGGCTTCCTTCACTCCGTCCGATAAAGAAAGTGAATTTTCTACCACGTGTAAAAAGATGGAAATGTTATGTTATGTCTCATCTAAAGGCATCATTGAGAATATGAATCAAATATGAATCAAATCAATCAATCATATGAACCAAAGTTTGATTTATGTGTTTAATTTTGAATTGAAAGTAAATTGGCCCCAACCTGGGTGACGAAAAAAAAGGATGAAGAGCTTGAAAGTAGCAGAAAAGACCAACATAGTGGATGAAAAAAAGAAATGGAAATGGCAAAAATCAACATACAAACACATGGAGGGGAAAAAACAACAACAACCGCAACAACTAACATTTTGCACCAGACACATAAGCTACAGTCACTAAGTTTAACCCCCACGCCTTCAAACACTACTGCACAAACACATATATTCACACAACCCTGGCTCCGATGAGACACACACACACACACACACACACACACACCTGTACTTCATGCCCGTGTGTTTCCCCGTGGACTCCTTCAGCGAGATGTGGTGTCGCGGGGTGAAGGAGCCGAAGCTGCGAGCGATGATGGCCACGGTGCGGAACTTGGCCCGGGCTTGGTTCACCACGTTGGGACTGGTGGCATTCTGCTTGTGGTCCCCGTTCCCCCTCTTCAGGTTGTGGTCCGTGCAGGCTATGGACACCTGCATGGCTGAGCTGCGATCGAGGCGAGTGACACCCAAGATGGAACAGGAAAGTAAGGATGGGATGGAAAGTGGGTGGAAAAGAGAGGAAGGAGAGAACGCCTGACCGAACAGTGAGTTTTCAAATCTCTCGTTTCAGCGTCTCGTCCTCTTGAAAGTCTGTTTTCAGATCCCTCTGGTCCCTCTGGCTCCTCTTTTTTTTCCTTTCCCCCGGAAATGGACGAGGTCTTCAGTTGCAAAGTCCCAAACGCTGCATCACTTTGTTCTGAAGCTTCCTGTTTGTTCCGCTTGTTTCACGTCAAGTCTTTCCTTGTAGGAGAGAAGCATCAAAAAAAACAAAAAAGGTCAATCATCAAAAGCCTGAAAAGAACAAAGACCGCTCAGTTCTTTGAGGGATCCCAGATTCATCCTCCCCCCCCACTTGCGCCTCCCTTCTCCCTTCTCCCGTGTCCCGTCTCCGGTGCCGAGCTCGGGGAATTTTTCTAACAAGGCTTTTCGGCTGCGGAGTGGCAAGCGGAGTAACTGGAGAGATTCCAGAGGGACGACACAGAGAGAGAGAGAGAGAGAGAGAGAGATGTGATCCAGGCACTGTGCTCTCCCTGGTCTGACTGTGGAAAGAGAGAGAGAGAGAGAGCGACAGAGTGTGTGTGAGAGAGAGGAGGGCGAAGGAGGGAGGGGACAGGGTCAGAGGATGGATAAGGAGATGGGGCAGGGAGGAAGGAGGGAGCGAGGCGGGGAGGAAGTCACTCCCAGGTCCGGGCAGGGTGCGCTGTCACAGATCTGCCATCAGCACTTTTCCCTCTCTTGTCACTTCTTCTACTCTCCTCTTTCTTCTTTTCTTCCGTTTGCCTTTCTTCCCCCTCTCTCTCTCTCTCTCTCTCTCTCTCTCTCTCTCTCTCTCTGTCTCTGTGTGTCTCTTTGGCGCTCCCTCGCTCCAGCCCGCCGATGTTAATGTGTGTCACTAATGTGCATCTGCCCCAGATTCCTCCCTCTTTCTCCTCTCTCGCTCCGCTCTTTCCCTCGCTCTCTTGATATTTGCTCTCTATCCAATATTTGGACGCTCCATTCTTCCTTTCCTGTCGTTTTTTTTTTTTTGTTGCACTCAGCGGGGCAACTCCGTCTCCAACGGCGCACCTTGAGGGAAGTGACAGGCATGTGGTGCAACGAAACGCTCACTCTCTCTCTCTCTCTCTCTCTCTCTCTCTCACTCCCACTCTCTCTCTTTCTTTCTTACTCCCACTCTCTCTCTCTCTCTCTCTCTCTCTCTCTCACTTCCACTCCCTCTTTCTTTCTCTTTCACTCCCACTCTCCTTCTCTTTGTCTCTCTTCCTCTCTCTCCAGTGTTTCTCTCACCTCTGTCTTTAGGCTCCTTACTCTCTTTCCTTCCTTTTATTCCTTCTGCACACTATAGTATTCAATCTCTCTACGGTCTTCCTCCTCTGCTTCTTTCTCTCCTCTCTCTGGATTCATTAATTATTCTGCGCAATCCACACGAGCACAAATCATCAACTGAAATAAACATCAGCTGGCTCAGTGTCCACTGGCTGTTCTCAAATATGTCACCTCTTGGCATCTCTCCAAGTAAGAGAGGACATTTTGGGCATTTGCTTTGGTTTGGTTGGACTCTTGCTCGGGTTCCACCTCATTTTTTTTGCACCCACACGCACAACATAATGCAAAGCACATAAATCATGATAAAAAATTTAAAAAAACACACACACACATCTATGGTGCACTACACAAACATATTTGCTGACGGAAAGTAATTTCTTTCACATTGCACATTCAACCCCCATAGGCTGCTGCAGATCAAAGAGAAAGAGGGGATGGATGGATGGATGGATGGATGGATGGATGAGATGGGGGAGGTGTGGAGGACAAAATAGAGTAAAAGCAGAGCAGCCTGGGGGGTAGTAGAGCTGGAAAAAGAGAGAATGAATGTATGTGTATGCATATGTGTGTGTGTGTGTGTGTGTGTATTTGTCTGTGTCTGTGTCTGTGTATGTGTGTATTTGATTAGTGTATATACAAATGCACGAATGCACGTCTGCATGTGAATAACTGTATGTGTATTTTTCTCTGTGTGTGTGTGTGTGTGTGTGTGTGTGTGTGTGTTTACACGATAAGGTGTTTATGTCGTCTGCTCGCCAGTAATTCTATAAGGGGTGTCAAGCGGAGGTAAATGGAGCGTTGTGCTGCAGGGGCTCTCTACGGTCTCTGTTTCAGTGTGTGTGTGTGTGTGTGTGTGTGTGTGTGTGTGTGTGTGTGTGCGCGCGCGCTTCTGTGCATGCAGTGAAAAAACACGTGTGGTGTAAATGTCAGCACTGCAGCGTTTTCACATGCTAATGTTTGATCAGTATACAAAGACCATCCATAGTATTATCTATAACGTACAGTGAGGAAGGGAAGTAGGAAAAACACAAACCTTCAGCATTTACATTCTCATCCAAACTTGTTTTTAGATCGTCAGTGAATGAAGTCTGTCTGCGTCTATCTATATTTTAACCCGTCATGATGTTAACCTTGTGGACTCTCACATATTTGGCTCTCTCTCTACATTATTAATTAATACATGTGTAATGCGTTTGACATGAAAACAGACTGGCATGAACAGTAGTCTGCACCCACAATACACGACGGAATAACAGTCTACAAGCAAGGCGTCACGTTTGTAAATGCCATGAAAATGTCACGCCAAGCTCAGTGTCATCACTCAGGGTGATCGTTTTTTTACTTTTGAAATGTTACACGCCTGACTGTCCCTCTCTGAGTAGCCCCCCCCCCCCAAGGCTACTTCCTAAAACGTTTTGTGGGAGTTTTGTCGGGGTCGAAGGTTGTGGGGGTGTCGCGCGCCATCGTTTGTTGTTTTCATAATGTGGGAATCGTGGAGCTCTTTGGGACCGTGATTGAGGGCTGCACAAGTAAACCTGATTTGACGTGACATAAAACAGCAAATTGAAAGAAGAAGGAACCAAGGACGTACAATGAAAGCTACACTGGTACAGTACAGTGAGCCTTGAACAAAAAGTCCACACCAAAGCCAAACATAGATGAAGTGACGTGAAGATATTCGCAGCGCAGCAACGGCTTCTTTCTAGAACCACCATTTTGGACCAGTGCATCCATCGTAGAAGAGGAAGAGATACCAATTTCTCCAGTGACAGTAACCGCAATGTGATACCTACATGTAAAACCCACAGCTGAAGGTGACAAGTTCACACCCATTCTCTGTGGGTTGTCGAAGGTCATTCTGGGACATGCAGGAAATCACTAACCGAAGCAGAAGTAGATGAGGAGGGTCAAGGGAACGTGGGTACATCAAAGAAATGATTACAATACTTCATCGTGAAATAACTCCTGGAGTGCATTTACCATCATATAGTGATATCTACCTGTGCACGAGTATCAAAGGGTGGATTCTTCATGTAAGCCCTGTTAAACTGACCCTGTCTAAACAGGGCTTTAGAGCCGCTCCTGAGCAGTATTTCGGGATGAGGTTCCCGACAGAAACCAGCGCCAGAGCGGCTTGCTGAGGTAATTGGTTTTATCCAACTGTGACTGATTGGGATGGAGTCCGCTCTTTAAAACTGTTTTAGTCCGCTGTCCTGATTCGATTTGAACAGCGCAGCAACTCACCATTTAATCCCTGCAATCAGACTTTTCAATCAGCCAATCTGCCTCCCCCTATCATCTTCAGCCCACTCCATCTTTCCTGGGACTGCAGTGAAAATTTGGAAGGAAAACTAATTCTGAGTACCTAATTAACGTGTGTGTGTGTGTGTGTGTGTGTGTGTGTGTGTGTGTGTGTCTGTGTGTAGGGGCACAAGCCTAATGAATGTGTATATGTGTGTGGGCTCAATGTTAATGATTCTCTATCCATCTGTCACTTTTACAAACTAGATATCTGAAAAACTGACACCTGTATCCTTGACATATTGAATAACAAGCTTTAATAATTTCAGGTAATGATTTCTAGAAAAATAAATAAATAAAAAAAGATCGGTTTGGAAATTAACTCTCCTGTTCTCTCTTCCCCTCCTGTCCCACCTTCCCCATCTTACCCAGAGGTAAACGGCAAATATATATACGGCTAAAATCAATCTCACACCTAATGGAAAAGGCATTCTTCAGCTGCCCGGTCCAGATCGATCAGATCCCACTCCACGGGGGAATAGCTGATCCCCAACTATTTCCACACATGTAATTGAAGCCAGGGCAAATTCCCTTCTCTCTAATGAGGAGTGGAAAAGTGCTGAGAGAACTAGGTTGTGGCTATGAGGTGTATTACTGTGCTGTGCTGTGTGTGTGTGTGTGTGTGTGTGTGTGTGTGTGTGTGTGTGTGTGCTAGGCCTCTGTCTCTTTCCATCACTCACGGTCGGAACAGAAGTGAAACTTTATGAAATCTGTTTTTAACAAAATTAGTCACAGTCCACTTCTAATATGGAAAATAACTGAAAAATAGAGGCACTCGGAGAGCACAGACCTCTGCCAACGCTGAACAATTCTCCAACTTGCTGTTACACCCAAACACATCATTCCTATCGCTGAAGTTAAATTGATTTCTTGAGCTGGCAAACATACCCTTGTGATTTGGAATAATGTCTCTATCCCTGTTAGTTTGATAGTTATGGCTAAAACAGATCTGCACCACCACCAAAAATCGAATCAGTTGTTCCTGTCTCTCTTCAGATTTCATGGACATTTGTGCACAAGGGTTTGACATATCGTGCTGGTAGACAAACTAAATAATAGGGGTGAAAATATAATCGTCTAGGTGGAAATAATGATTGGTTTTCATTTTGGTTTGTGGTGTGTTTGTGTGTGGATGTTTTATGTCTGTCTATATGTAACCAGCCTCTGGCACTCGCCCTCGGCCTGTCTTGACCTCCAAACCTCCTCACTGGCACCATGCGATCATGAAAGTAGAAAAAAGCACCGTCTGATCTAATCTAACACTTGGTGAGTTTCAAACCCCAATGGGCTCCTTGCAATTTCAACCACATTACATATGTGTGAAATCTTTTGCTCCAATCTTACACTTGGACATATCTGCCATTTCTATCCCACGCTTCTCCTAAAACAGAACTTCTCTTATCCAAACTTAGCGGAACTGGGAAACCTGGGAAGGTCGTTTGGATTTGTGAAATGTTTGTATGGTTGAAATACGTTGATCAGGTCAGATGTCTGGGGTTCAGATTTGTGTCAAGGTTTTACTCCTTCAATTTTGGAGTTTTAAATATTTTGAGTTTCCTCCCAGTCCTCCCAACCAAAGTTGTACTCTTTGTTATTTTGTTTTCCTATTTCCTTATACAGTATATTTGCTATATTTATCAGACACCTAGACAATCAATTATGATATACTGCGTGAAAGATGCACTCAGTGAAATCAATAGCAGTTGGCAAAGTCAAAATATAACATACACACAAACACACAGGGGCACGCACACACATGTGTACACATAGTTTAAATACATTTAAAATTATCACATGCAGACACACATACACATACACACTTAGGAGCCAGATAAAGGAGGCTACCATTTGGCTGCAATTAATACAAGCATCTATGTTTTATTGGACATTTTACAGCTAAAGTCTGGGAGCCAGAATGGAGCAGTTTCTCACTGGAGTGAGACGAAGGCCAGCTCATAAAGCTAATGACAAATTATATTAGTGGAACAGCATCTGCCAGTGGCAGTGGGTTTGCAGGCCTTTTCAGCAGTGGTAACTATCGTATGAGTCTTCCAGCTTGCTTCTATTCTTCATTAGTACTGCAGCAGCCACCGCGTCTTTCTCAAATGTTGTAAGGCAGGAGCTCTTAATCCTGGCCCTCGAGTAGCACCGCCCTGCTGGTTCTCACTCGCCACCTAATCAGGGACTGGTTTACATCTGAGGTGCAAGGTGAAGGCAATTAACTACCTGGTAGGGTAGAAAACCAGCAGGGCGGGCTGTGGCACTGGAGGTATACGGTATATATTTTCTATTCTTGAAATGGAAAGCAGTGCAGCAGTAGTAGTTTATTGCATGCAGTAAAATGTTGGAAAATACGCCACTTTTTCACTTTCCGAAAAGCTGACATTTTCATACAATAGATCTGCTGCCCCATGATGGCATGAGAATTAAATGTAATTGACGGTGGTAATGTATATCTGGAAAATATATATTTATTGTCAAAATGACTTTTCATTGAAAATTACCATGTCACCAACAAATCTTTGACATTTGTTGGTTATGGATGTGATTTTATTTGGTTGTTCTAATATTATTTCAGACTATCTCACAGGAAAATCAATGTTGAATCCCAAGTAAATGAACGAACGGTCACCTAGGGAACAGCTGCTCCAATGGGAAACTCAAACAAAACAACTGAAAGAAGAAAAGGAATGGAAATAAATATCAGCGACAGAATCCTAAAACATGTACAAGTACTGCAAAGAGGTATTTTAAAACGAAAACAAAATGATTTGGTATTCATGTTGTACGA
>JAXDDW010000010.1:5955000-6175000 GCA_034670385.1 Hoplostethus mediterraneus | reverse complement strand
AGTGGGAGCTCATGTAAACACAGTCATCGATACCCATGGATGTTGAAAGTCATTCATTGCCCCCGGGTACTCCGATACCTTTTGTATGGTTGAAGCTGGAGGTTTAAATAATGCAGCAGGGTAGCGCATGGGTCAAGCACACTATAGCTCTAAGAGTGTTGAGTAAGTAATGAGTCTGGGCCCTAACACCGTCAACCGTGGAGCTCGCTGTGAAGCTGCCTGCCGGGTCTCAAACGGCTATCATTCATCCTTTCTTTATACTTGCACATCTCTTAGAAGAGCTGTGTTCGTGTTGTGTCATCTCCTCAACACCAGCCACAATAAACTGTTTCACTGTTTTACTTTCCAGAGGCCACTAGACAGCTCAGGAGGCTTTGAACACAGACACAGGGCATCAGACGCTATAAATGATACGGCATCGATGTTATCCACGCTTAGCCCTTTCAAATAAACCAATACACTAAATGATGTAACGCCACTCCCTCCTCACATCTGCAGACTAAACACTCGCTGCCCTTAGAGGAATCGACAAATAATGTTCTGTTCTTCCCAATGGGAAGCAGAGCTCGACGTTTTACCGCTTGAAACCTTATCGAACTTGGCAAGTTGACAAAAAATACATTCTTGACAGCAACACCCTGCGGACGGAAGGTTTTATATATATAAACACATTAACACCAGTACTACCTTGTACTCTCGGCCACTGAGCAGCTGAGGGATTAGGCTATATTAATTAAAGACAATAAACAAACATTTTAAATCGTACGCATTTAAAGACCCTATCCGATCTCGCTTCCACAAACAAAAAGGTTGGTGAAGTCAGTTTCAGTGGGCTTACCCTCCACTGCATCCCTGTGTACAGATACATGAGAACACCCCCGCTCAGATTTGCAGAAAAGGTCAAAGTTCGCACAATCAAGTAGCCGAGCACCAGTGTGTATCAGAGTGGGAAGAAGCCAGGCTCTCTCCACCTGCCTGTTTCCTATACCTGCAGCATCAAGGGCATTAGCCCCCCAAAAAAAACGAACAAAACGAGATTATGTAAATGTTGATTAGTAGGAGTTGCCACAAGACCTTATTTAACTCTCCTGCTTTAACAGCTCTAATTAGGCTTGTGAAATCCGCAGATTAAAAATTACACTAAATCATTCAGCACTGCTAATTTATACAGATTTGATTTCTCCTGTCAGCAACCCTTAAGGAGGAGGGATTACAGGAATTACAATCTTGTTCCATGAGGTATCAGAGACCAAACAACAAAATAATGACAAATATGACTGAACAGCGATCAGGATCTCACACACACACACACATACACACACACACAAACACACACTAAGAATCAGACTCCTTAACAAGGGGTGGACACATCTTTCTTTCCGTCACACACACACACACACACACACACACACACACACACAAAGGTCATCACTGGGTCACAATTCATGTGTATCCCCTTAATGGCTGTCATTGGTCTCAGAGGAGCATTGGTTTCCAGCTATTGACTTCGACCTGAGACAGCTGGTGCAGATAAGAAGGGTCAAAGTGTCACAGCCTTTATCTATTGCTACCACGACCAGCCGTTACCCCTCGTCTCCCGTCTCCACGTACAGCCCATTGTCTCCAAAATGACAGTGACAATAGGAGTACACCTTGTGTGTCTCCATATATCACTACATCTTACACTCCCGTTTGTAAAATTAATTTGAATTAAGCACTAAAAGTTATATTGCTCATCCCGATTTCACATTTTATTCGCAGCAGTTTAACGGGAGCCTTAAAATACGCTGCAGCTCGGTTCAGTTTAGCGCAACTCAGCATTTTAAAATGGTTATGATGTCGGTGTCGATTACGGCGTGGGGAAAGTGCACCACATACCATATAGTCGTGTCTCAGTGTGTTAATGAATAGGCATGACAGGGGTCTACAGATAGATGATGTTCTGAGTATCCGAGGTTGATTTGAACTAATTTCCTGACAAGCTGAAAATGTGAGCTTTCTCACTGTAAAGCCATATTATTCTGATGACTAGTTTTTGGGCCAATCTACCCAATTTCAGCCAATTTACCCAATAGTACAGTATTGCTTGGATAGAGACTCTCAGTCTCAGGGTTGTGGGTTCAATCCCCACATAGTGTCAAGTACCCTTGTACGTCCCTTTGGATAAAAGTGTCTGCTAAGTGACTGTAATGTAATGTAGGGAGACTAGGATCCTATTTAGGAAACTAAAAAGGATCTATCTCTTTCTATATAGCTCCTTGTGCTGTGGTTTGTCCTCAGTGGTATTTTATTTGTTCTATTTTATTTGGCATTTTTACTGTTTTTTTTATGGCGTTTGATGTGTGTGAAGCACTTTATAACATTTGTCTTTCTCTTGCACTTCATTGCTGTATGGATTTTATTGATTTGTCTTATTTTTGTAAACGACTTTGTAACTATGCTTTTAAAAGTGCTATAAAAAGAAATCATTAAAGTTATTAATGTACAGTAGCTTGTACTCGAAAAGGTAATTTCTCAGTTCATTGCATCATTAAAAAGGGGATGAAGTAATTGAATTACCTTAACTATCTGGCTCATATACACTGACTCCAACCCGAGACGCTGAGCTTAGGAAACCATTTGTATAGTAAATGCATCACATAATATCGCTGTGCTCCAAGTTGCACCATGTAATAAGCCCATACTCCTACACTACCTGTGCCACAATTAGCTATTTGTTGCGGAGAGCAGCATTCCTGGCCTCCACCTGCTAGAGTATCTCCAGATATGGACACTTGACAGTGAAGAGCGGTAACAACGAGGTAAAACCATCATCTCAGTAATAGCATTGCTATGGAAACACTATGGAGGCGTTATGTGTGTGGGAAAAAAGCAGCAATGAAATAACACCAGGCAGGAATAGAGATGCCAGATGGCAACCAGGCAGCATCTGGGGAAAACAAAGATATACTAGTTACCTTGGAGAAGAACTTGCATATGTAGTGTAATGCAACGTTATGTAAAAACACTAACAGGCAGATCGCCGACCGTCCAATGAAAGCTTCACATCTCCAAAGTCTTTTCAGGAAGTACACCGCACAAAATGTCCATCTAATGTAGTCTGATATTCACTCTTGAAATTGTATTTTTTTTAAACAAGCGAAAGGTTTTGTCAATGGGGTGAGATAATTCCACTTTCTTGAAACAAGACAGAATAAGGCAGATCACTCCACTAGTATCAAAAAAACGACCATGCTTGAAAGAAGTTGAACAAGCATTTAGAACAAATGAAAACAAGACCTTTTTTCACTAACAAAACATAATAAATTAAGAAAAAGGTAAATGACTTGCTGGGATACATTTTGCAGTGTATGAAAAACAAACTTATGGTGAAATATGCATTTTTTAAATTATCCATTGTTTATGGACTGGGTTTCATGGCCCCGAGGGCTCACATAGCAAACCGTATCAAACTTTGGAGAGAATACATTTTCACATCATATACTCACACATAGAGAAAGCCCCCAAGCCCAACACGCCCCACTTGTTCTTTTATTCTGTGTGACCCTCAGGTTGATCAGTACTTCTTTACGTCATTACTCTGCAGAGACCAGGTTTCCTCTGGTTATGAATGTGTCTCATACACACACACACACACACACACACACACACACACACACTAGCTGGGTCTTATCAGAGGGACACAGACATTTCTGCAGTTTTAATTCTGCTGCAGGGAAAGGGAGTTCACTCTGTGTGTGTGTGTGTGTGTGTGTGTGTGTGTGTGTGTGTGTGTGTGTGTGTGTGTGTGCGTGCGTGCATGCGTGCACGCGTGCACAAGGTGTGTGTTGTATGCATGTGCTGGTGTGTTTATGTGCATGTGACATTTGAGACAACACAGTTAGAAACCAAGAACATGCACTCTGACTTTTGAATTATCGTCTTCTGGAACCAATGGAGAATCAGTGCAACGCATTACCAAAACAACATGCTGTTCTTGAGGTATGAGGTATGCAGTATTTTAGCATTCTAGCATCATTTATGGACAGGACAGCAAAGCGCGCACACACACACACAAAACAAAGGTCAGGACAGGTTTAATTCATGCTACTTAAGGCTCAACATTGCTCAGACTTCTGGATAAAAACTTGTTGAGGCAACGAAACAGATGGTGTTTGTGTCAGTTTATGTCTGTGTGCCTGCGTGTGTTTGTGCTTGCCTGCATGCATTTGCGTGTGCATTCATGTACACACACACCAGCGTTTTTGAGAGTGTGTGTGTGTGTGTGTGTGTGTGTGTGTGTGTGAGAGGGTTGGGTTCAGAGAGAGACCCTGAGAGAGAAAGGGATTGAGACAGACTGTGCTTCATCTACCAGTTTTGGTGTGTTCATCATTTTGCTAATTGGATTATGTCAAGCACCTGTGTCTAGTCTAATGTGCGTCTCCCTGTGCTTCAATTCCACGTTCTAATTACTAGATGATTACTGGCTGGGTCAGTACAAAGAAAGAAAAATATTCTTTGATACCTTGACTTGGCGTCTGCATCTCTTTCTCTTATGTGTGCGTGTCTGAGAGAAAGTTGCATACTTGCCTGTATGTGTGCGCGCATGCATGCCTGTGTTTATGTCGTTACAAATGAGAGTATGAAGTCTATTTGTGTGTGTGTGTGTGTGTGTAAACCAACCTGCCTTTATCTGTATGGCACGACAATTAAACCCATTCCTACCATTCAAACCCATTATGATTGTCAGTAAGTTACTGATTGTAACTGATCGTAAATGTATGGTTAGAACAGCATTTCTTCAATTGCATTTGGAGAGCTAGGTAGTTTACTTTACTATGTGTGTTGTTATAGTATGTTAAGGGAATGGTTTTTAAGATAGTTGTAGATATGTAGTTAGTGTAAGCAGAACATTTTAGAATCAACATTTTTTTAGTAATTTTACACAGCAGAGCTGAAAAAGCATCTGCCTGCCTTTTTACATATTCTAACATCAACAAACCGTTCCACCGCTATCACGCTAAAGTTCATTAAACAATGAAAATTGAACTCCGTCATGTAGAGAATAATCATTAGCAAAACTACCTAGACCATAAAAGTGTTTAAATGGAAGCGCTGGAACCCAGTGGGAAGGTGAGGCAGTCATGTGAAGGAGAGGTTTGAAACCCCGCCAGACCACTTAGCTCCTCTGATAAGTGGTCAGGCGCGGTGTGTTAATCACCAAGCAGAGACAACGTTGTAATTCTAAGCCTGGAAACAAGGAGCGGTTTCTTGATGCAGCTTTAAGGTTGAACAGATGTCAAAACCTGAAAAAGAAGACCCTAAGCACCGATGTTCAAACGTAAAATAACAGGAAAATCGGTATGATTGCGCTGCACGTTTTGATGTACAGTGGTGGCCAAAATTATTAGAACACTTGGCATACATTTAAGAGGTTTCAGTTGTTTTTGTTCAATTGGCCATTAAAATACCCATAAAACGAATGAAATATATACAAAGTCATCATTATGCTCTATAAACCATAGAATAGAGCCATCATAAGGAGATTTACGTCATTTTCCTCACAAAAAACAAGCTAGGCCTATTTCACTGTCAATGTCACACAATCATGTTCCTTCACAGAAGAAGCCAAATTACTTGTGTAATCATTGTCAGGTGTGATGGTGGTTAAATTGATGGTGATCAAGAGTCTTAGGACACAGCTGTGTGATTCTTTTGAATTGCTGCAAAAGGTGGACATACCAAATATTAAAGTTAAAAGTGGATAAAAACAGTAGGACTCACTTCATCTGATATTTGTTGTGCTCAGAGCAACCATCTGCATGTTTCATGAACATTATGAAATGAAATCATGTTTTGGAGGCAAGAAAAGTATTTATATATATATATTTTCAGATCTGTCAGGTGTTCTAATAATTTTGGCCACCACTGTATGTGTATGAGTGCAAAAAGGTGTGAAGACTTATAAATTAAACTGAACGGTTGATGATAAGCAAAGATGGAGAAATGTACGTACATGCATGTGTTTATGTGTGTGTGTGTGTGTGTGTGTGTGTGTGTGTGTGTGTGTGTGTGTGTGTGTGTGTGTGTGTGTGTGTGTGTGTGCACGTGTGCGTGTGCGTGTGCGATCACATACGTGATGATCGACGATCGATGGGTTCGTTCCCCATCACGTGTGTGCTGACCAGGGAATTTCTTGATTTGCACCACACCTCACTCCATTTATCATCTCAACAACACACAACTGATCCAGCAAAATGTATTGACTGACTGTATGATACAGGTACAGGTTGTTTCCATGGTTACCCCTCTTAAACACCATTTAGGCAAGAATTAAACTAACCAATAAAACCAACCATGACATGAATTGTCATTTATATTGGTGGCAGCTCCTCTAGGTGGATTGGGCCACCCTGCTTCATCAAGAATGTGAGAGACACATACAAGGGCATGAAAACTGCTGCTGCTGCACTAGAATATGTTTTGAACAAAGTTTTTAAGTAAATGTTTGAGGATACCCTGTCAATAAATGCTTCATCCACACCTGCAGTCCCACAAGCTGAGCATTTTTTTTACTGAGAGAACATTACGGGGGAGTGCAGGATACTAAGAGAGCTAGAATTAGATTCATGGTATTACGGTTAGAGGTTAGGTACTGAAGGTCCAGCAGCGTAGTCTAGTGATCCAAATGTGAATGAATACACATGAATGAATGAATGAATGGGATTCTGCAATCACCAGTCATGGACCAGTGCATTTATGCTGCATTGCTGCACTGGGGCTGGTAAAACCTAGCTGCATCACACACATACCAATCACGCATACCAAGATGCTTAACGGTTGATATACAGTACACACACACACACACACACACACACATACACACATACAATAAACTTGCAGACTACAGCAGATGTTGTTGCATCTGCGTACACACAGATACACACACGTTTTCAGAGTATTGCCATGTGCTTTACAACTATCTTTGCCTCCTGTTATTGTAGTGCTTAGATCCACAACAATAAGGTCCCCTGTGTGTGTGTGTCTGTGTTTGGGTGTTTTAGTTGTTATTATTATGATGGCAATCTCTCATTTTTATCTCCCGCTCCTCTCTGTGCTCCATTCTCTTACCTGTCTTCTCTAAATAGGCCCACAGGGAAACCGCAGTATATTATCTTTCTTTACAAAAGGTAGCACTGCACCCTGGAAACACAAAGGCACAGGTACACACACACACACACACACACACACACACACCATACATTGTGGTAAACACACTCAAGCTCTGCTTCATTATGAAGTCTGTGAAGAGACACACAGAAAAGTGCTGATAAGAGGAACTACAAACTTTGCCTGCGTCAGTGTATAAGCTTAGTGCTATAAAGGAGAGATATATGGTGACACTAAAACTGAGTGGCTCTCCTAAGCATGACTACGCAGAAACATGGAGAGAGATAAAACTAATGACAGGACCAAAGGCTTGCAGAAAGAAAGAAAGAAAGAAAGAAAGAAAGAAAGAAAGAAAGAAAGAAAGAAAGAAAGAAAGAAAGAAAGAAAGAAAGGCATGTGAAAGATTATGGTAGAGAGTAAAACACATGGACTAAGAGAAATCCAGGGGTAAAAACAGCATTAAGATGTGAAGGAACAGAGAAGAATGGGTTTAGTGGAGGAGAGGGAAGGAGTGGAGGAGAGAGAGAAATGAGGGAGAGAGAGAAGGAGGAGAGCTTATTGCATCTCTGGAAGGAGGTGGGTTGGAAATGACTCTACCACTGCATGATTGCTGCAGCACCACTTAAAGCAATACCTCGCTTGAGAACAATATTTCCTCTTCTTGCTTCTTCTTTGGGAGTTAAGGTCAGCAGCAGCTCACTGGCGGCGAGATGTTATTTGTTCCTTGGAATTAATAATTGTTAACAAGTAAAATGACTTCTTGAACAATATGATGTTGTACACAGATGAAAGAAATATCAGGGTCCATGTTGCCACTGGACGTGTCATTTTTAGTCCAGGTTTTCAAAATGACAACAGGCAAGTGGAAGTGACTCAGTGTGGTCGATTTGTTTGCTGTTGATATGTTCATATGATGATGATGAAGGGGCTTTTTTTTCTAACAAGGTGAAATACCACTTTACAGCCAATACTCTCTCTCTCACACACACACACACACACACACACACACACACACACACACACACACACACACAGTGGCAGCGCAGCGCTATCATGCTCATCCATCGTCAAAGTGACAGCAGGGCCACGGCTCCCCCTTGTGGCAACATCAGCAACAAGCACAGTCAATTATAAGTAAATTGCTCTTGACACTTGTGTATCTCTCTCTCTCTCTCTCTCTCTCTCTCTCTCTCTCTCTCTCTGTGTAATGCAGATGCTACATATTCTCTCTTGCTCTCTTTTGATCTCCCCCTCGGTCTCTCCCAAGACTCTCTCTCTGTAACTCCCTCACCCCCTCAGCAGCCACCCACACACCACAAGTGTAAAATACGTCTCCACCTCCCCTCTCGGAGCTCTGAGCGCACCCCTCCTATTGGCCCCTCCAGTGCAGGAAATCATCTTTACAAATGAGGTATTTAGCCGACGCTCCTATCCAGAGTGCCTCACAACGGCTGAGCAGGGGAGGGGTTCAGTATCTTGCTCAAGGACACACTGAAAGTTCAAACCACTACCTCTTACAGCTACAGCATGGGCTATGTAACCACAAGGCCACTCTGCTGCATCATCTCAATGTTACCAGCTTCCATCCAGCTTGTTACACACACACACATACACACACACACACACACACACACACACACACACACACACACACACACACACACACCTCTTAATGAGTCTCTGTGGAGATTTCTAATCGAGTTGGCTGAATTAGGCTGACGAACACCTTACAGAATGTCAGCATGAGATACTCTGGCGCCGGTCTGATATTTGGCCAAGATGCCTACAGCTGGAGTGTGAACTTGAACATCAGTTTAATAGATCGAAAATATTGTGATGGGGGTGCGTGCCAGGTGATTCAAGTTCCCGCCGTGGCGCTTGCAGCATTCCTTTCCTTTTATGTGAAGCGGTGGTAAGGGGGAAAGAGTAAAGCTCCTCTCGGGGGCATTATCCTCGAGTGACCTCACCGGGGCGAGACACGGGGAGAACACTACCTCTTAAATAACTGCTTATCGCTCCTCATCAATAATAGACAGACCGAGAGGAGGGGAGGAGGGAGAGGAGGGGGAGGAGGAGAGCGATACCTAGAGACCAAGAACAGAGAAGGAGAGCGAGAGAGAGAGAGAGTAACCAAGAGAGATAGAAAGATCTTTTTCCTCATGGGGGAAATGTGTCTGTGCCAAAAAAAAACACTAAACTAAACACATAAAAATAAAAAATCCTTCCACAAAAGAGATTAAGTGAAAGAGGCTGGCAGGGCAGGGAAGGCACATACCACATACTCACAATGTTGTGGGTTCATACCTTTTTTTTGCACTCTCTCTCTCTCTCTTTTTCTCTCACTCGCTCATCTTAACTGTTCTCAGATCTAATAAAGCAGAAATTGAGGGGGTGGGAAAGGGAGGAAGACGGGGGCAGCTCCAGCAGAGACAATGAAGAGGTGACCGGTGTGAAGGCTGAGAGCGCTCAGAGGACCGTTCAGCAGAGCGTGGTAATGCCGCCCTGACAGCAGACACATCCCGTCTCGCACCTTCGCCTAACACGTCAGTAGGGTGAACCGATGCCCTATTGACTCACGCTGTTCACTAGCGCTGACGCAAGTGAAACTCCAGATGGGCAAGGAGAGAGAGAGAGAGAGAGAGAGAGAGCTAGAGACTTAAGAGAGAGAGAGAGAAGTAGAGTGAGAGAGAGAGGGGAGAGGATTAGACAGGTGTGTGAAAGTCCTACCGGGTTTTCAGGCTACAGCTGATTTATTGATGAGTGGCACTGAGGGAGTCGTATTAAGAACATGCATTAGCTCACTCAATAGCTGACTAATGGACTGGAGACTTAATCTCGTGTGTGTGTGTGTGTGTGTGTGTGTGTGTGTGTGTGTGTGTGTGTGTGTGTGTGTGTGTGTGTGTGTGTAGGCAGTGGACAAAGTGATTGATCACACTTATTGATAAAGCAATAATTAGATAAGGCAGGTCCACCCCAGCCTTAGCTCCAGTAGTCAGTTCTCCCCTCCCTGTCCCCAAAGGGCCTTATGATACTATAAGCAAGTAATTCAACAATCATAACCATAATCATCTGTATTTTTGAAGTATTCAGTTTTTTGTAATAAAACCCTGTATTCCAAAACATTAGAGATATATATGTAGATATGTCAACTTTTTTGTCACTATCCTAACAATATCTTTCATTTCTCAATCACTTGAGAACATTCATGAGCAAAATAGTGAGGATTTAATTTCTATTTTACTCTATTTTGCCGTTGGGTGACATGGTGTCTCAGTGGTGAGTGTGATTTTCTATCGGTGCCCACCCTGTGATGGACTGACTCACAGGTATAAGTACTGGTCGTGTTTCTATTGACCAAGAAAAGGCTTTTAACTCTGGCGTACTGAAAGTGAACGGGGGGCTGAGTGCCCCTTTAGGGTTCTCAGAGACACGAAAGAGGTGCTTCCTTTCAGGGGTGTTGTTTTGCTACTGAACCATTTCTAGGTCGACTATAGGCTGCAGGGACCTCCGATAGATACGTTTTTTATCAGCTTGCACTGATGATGTGCTAATCATGACAAAAATCAAACCGATATTGACAGACTGAGCCATATTGTGAAGCAATCTGGAGTGATTTCTTCCAGCTGTTAGCGTGTCCAGGTGGTTTACTAGCTTAGATCCAGGCTATCCTTGCTGAGTACTCATACTTTCTTCCAATTTTTCCCTAAAAGGTTTTTTGGGAGTTTTTCCTTGTCCTCTGTGAGGGTCCAAGATCGGGGGATGTCGTGTACTAACCATTCATTTTTTTCACAATAAAAGCCCTTTGAGACTTGTAACGGTGATTAAGGGCTTTACAAACAAATGTGATTTGATTTGATTTGATTTGATTAATTGTTTGGTTGGACAGGCTGAAATGTGTTTCTGAGCAGGGCAAAGAAGGTGGGGTGAAATACAATGTTGTGATTTATAAATCGCTAGTTAGAGCAAAGATAAGATATCATTAGATTCTGAATATTATAGCAGGATGCAGTACCTAGGGTTTTAATGATAAATGGTGTTACAGGGATGCAGTGTGAGTGGGGGGGAACTACACGTGGAGGTGTGGACGTTTTGAGGTTTTGAGGGTTGAAGAATATTTTATGTACATGTAAGAACAAGAAAAAACTCTCTCCCCTTTCCCCATAGGTGAGCTATCGGCTGACTGCTGCTAAGCCAAAGGCATCACATCATCTTGGTTGGTTGGTCTTGTGTGTAAAGCTCATCACAGTTTAACACCCTCATCTGAACCAGGTATTTATATCGCTATATCTAAATACAGTTGGAAATATGGCTTAAATAAGGGATGGAAAGTGTTTCTCTGGCAGCAGCAATGGTACTATTTTAAAATATCTACGTCTTAAATTGTATTATGATTTTAATCCCCATCTTGTTCAAAGCTCTTATGTGCAATGAAAGCCATCTGTCACATATTGTAACATGTTTGGGAGACATATCCTGTTTCCCATTGTTAATGGGATGTCTCCAGCACTGACAAGCGTCTCCAGGTTTTGTTTGCAGTGGTCATATTTTGAAGATAAAGAAATGGCACATTGTATCTTGTCCAACCAGCGTCTTGCATCCCAATGCAGAGTGATCACGGCTTTCTAGACTGGAATACGATAATATGGGATGTCTGGTGTCAACATCCCAACTCATATAATTAATGTCTTGGTAAAATGGTAAGTTTGAAGCGCTACAGTCAGAAATATAATTGAAATACACACTGTCTCTCTCTCTCTCACACACACACACACACACACACCTGTCTGATTACCTGGCCAATTAAGTATTTAGCGGGAATAGCAGCGCCTTTGTTAAATATTCACTCGTTTTCCAAGATGAATTAAAGATGAGCATTTGATGCATTAATCTATGTGTGTGTGTGTGTGTGTGTGTGTGTGTGTGTGTGTGTGTGTGTGTGTGTGTGTGTGTTTGTTTGATGCATCAGCTGTTGAATGGACATTTGCCAATTCTTCACACACCACAGCATCATTAAGCTCTGATTAAGAACCCTCACTGCTCTGCCTGAGACAGACACACACACACACACACACACACACACCAATGCAGAAACAGATAAAAGGCGAGACACACACACACACAATATAAGCACAGATATACTCACAGACACATAAATACAGATTTACACACAGACATGCATGCACACACACACACACACACACACACACACACACACACACACATAGAAAGACTGGATGGCCTGAGGAAAGACGAGGTACGTAACTCACAGACTCAGTGTACTCAATGTTCAGGTTCTGTCTTCCTAAAATTTAGTTGCACCAACTCTTTCTTTGAACTGATGAATTGAGTTTAATTGGTGAAATCGGTAAAGGGATCACAACTGTTTTCTGATTCACAGACAGTTTGTCGCTCAGTAATCTGATTGATTTGAGCGTGAACGTTCACTGTGTGCATAGAAGTCAACGTCCATCCTACATAGTGTTCTGTTTAGTTTCTGTTTCTCACGCCATCCTCTTTTTTTTTGTTCTCCTTTTTCTCTCTGTTCATCTCTCTCCAGCGCCCCCACCTTCTCTCGCTCTTGCTCCCGCTGTCTGTTTAAACAATATAAATCAAGCTGTGTGCCCGGACAGCTTCTCCTTACATAGGCAGATATCAGAGAGTCCAAACATTTTCACTGAACACGAGTCGTAGACACGCTTGCAATGCAGACACACTTGCGGCAGTGAGTAAGAAGTACGTTTAGGGATCGGGAAGAACTGGACGAATCAATGATATAGATTTATACAACGCTGTAACCTCTAAGATTAGATGATTAAGATTAGATGCTGTTTTTCAGGACAAAACGAATGAAATGTTAAAAGCCTTCAGTTCGGTCCGATAAGACTGACCCTCTACACCACTAGCATGAATCATCAGCCGGTAATGATCGGTGCCTAATGGGTTCGTCAGGATAACACGTTTCCATGCAGGGCCTCATTTATAAAAGACTCACGCATCGACCAAATCCAAATCAAATTTGTGATTTATGAAAAAGCCCCATGGATGATCAAAACAAACACAGTGGTGTTCAATTTTGTAGAATTGTCTTGAACCTAACAAAAGGAAAGACATATTTCTTTCTACGCAAAGCTATGGGTGCTGTAGATGTCGTTTACATTGCTTTTATCATATTTTTTCAAATGATTGCACCTATGAGTCAATGATGAAGTCAGAGAGGATTATTATCTGTGAGGCCCCGTGGTGCTCGCTCTGCTAACCTTCCACTCCCACTGGCCTGATTAACTGGGATGAAGGGTCGTGGTGAAGAGGTCAAGTAATCAGGTGACATTGTTAAATCAGTCACACTGTACTGAGGCCAGGAGAGAGAGAGAGAGAGAGAGAGAGAGAGAGAGAGAGAGAGAGAGAGTGTGAGTGAGTGAGTGAGTGAGTTAAAATGAATGAGACATAGACCACAGCAGAGAGAGAGGCCGGCAGAGGGAGGGAGACAGGCGGGTGTGTGTGTGTAAGGGTGTGTGTGTAACCTCAGTCACCGTCACACCACATTCTATCATCATTTAATCAGATGGACTGACAAACATCCAGACAGTCCACACACACACACACACACACACACATGGATACAAGCACATACACAGTAGCAGACACAGACTCACACAGATACACACACACACACACACACACACACACACACACACACACACACACACTTGTATGCCCATGAGCATGTGGCATATGCTTCAGAAAAGTACCTCCTGCCCCCTGGAGTTTAAACACCCCCTCACTCCCACTCCCTTACCCAGCATTCCCAGCTCCCTATTCAGTAACACCATGGGTTTTTGATTCATCGAGCCTCTTCCATAAGCGATTATGGAGGAGCATCATCTCTCCCCACTAGGCTGATTGAATTGACGTCTGCCTTAATTCTGTGAGTGATCAAAGCAGAGTGCATTTGCATCTGCATCCCTCTGTACATACTCTCATTTAGGTTAAAAGGGGATGTACTTTTACTTTTATCCAGGGAAGGATGACTGAGCACACTTCTCTTTTTCAGTCATAGTTCAGTTACACAAATTAAAACCTGGAAGCTGCCCTCCTCTGATGCTTATTACATCAAAGCATTGAGCAAAATATAGTATAGGAACATTTATAAAGTCTTTTTTTTGCTGTTGCTGTTGGTTTTTTTTTGGGCCTATCTAGCAACTGTGATGTAAACAAGCACAAACGGACTGAGAATTTATTTTCACTCAAAAAAGCATGTTCAATTACATTAATGTGTGTTCTGAAAATTGAAATCAATTTTCCAAAGTCGGTGAAGTCCTTTAAGTGTCTAAAATGTGTGTTTAAATGACAAGTGGAAAGTTCTGGTTAAGAAAAATGTTAGAACAAATTTGATAACTGCTTTTAAGAATCTCATTTATTTGTAAGTTTTTTCTTAGGAAGCAAAATGAGAACAAAGAAAACTATTTTAATGATAATAAAGTTTTCTTAACTTAAAAGGTAAGGAAAATATCAGATTCTGTGAATCCAGCCCCAGCTTTTTCACTCTTTTTTTAAATACTTTTTTCTTTTTCTTTTCATGTTGTCCTACACCACAAAAGGTAATAACGGATACTTTCAGTCAGTTCACTTATTTCAGTGAGCTACCACCAAAAGGAGGCAGATCATTTTCTTAATAAATCCATGAACACGTTGTGCTCCATCACGCCTGGTGTATGTTCTTAAATTAAGAGACGACGGTAAGGTGTCGCCATGGGCAACATGGTGAAGATGCACAACTCCCATTACAGTATGCTAAGCATACACACATATGAGGAAGCAGCTCTCAAATCAACCTTTCTCTCTCTCACACACAGATGACTCTTTTTCAGACAATTGAAGACACAAACACACTCTCACACACACACACACACACACACACACACACACACTCGTGAATAATAAACTGCATGACAGCAGGCTGAGGCTCATATGTACTTGTGGTTTGTGAGTTGTCCATCTTTGTTACATGTTTCTCCTCCATCTTTCATGTCGCGCTCGCTGTAGAATTTGGAAGAAATAAAAAATGCCGACGACAAAAAAACGTAACCATTCATATGTATGTTGTGTGTGTGGAGGAGTTGAAGTGGGACCCGGCAGGGGTCTTGACCACTGATACACACTGACCTGGAAAAGGACATGGGCAGCTGTTTCATTAGGTTACCATGGTAATGAACACATACACACACAGGCCCACATTCACACATATGCCAAGGTCCCAGGGTGGAATGCTAACAGCACATGGCCATATGAGCTCCCTCAGCCAGGTTAACCCACCAGGGATACAGACTTCTCTCTCTCTCTCTCTCTCTCTCTCTCTGTCTCTCTCTCTCTCTCTCTCCCATTTCATTGGTGGACACAAAAAGGACGATGGGGAAATCATGTTCCATCCACGTTCCCGTTGCTACTGTACAGACAGAACAACAGATCAAATTTAGGTCACGGTATTATTAAACCAATTGTGATATACTCAAATCTACTTGCAGAATATAGCTACAGAATCACAGATCTGAGAGCCCTGGGAACGGACGTTGTTCGGATGACCGAAATACAGTACATGGAAATGCTAAGCCAGTAGCCACTCCAAATATAAAACATGCCTGCACCGTTATTTCTAACCCAACAGTGGAATTTAAGTTGGACGTGATTTGCTTTCCACTGCATGTAGTGAAAAGGGAAATCCAACTGCACACTGTTAATAGAATATTGTTTTTGCATAGCTGTGTATTTAGTTGATTATATCCAATCAGATCAATTAGAGGGTTTGGATATACAACGTTCTTTGCTCCTTACTATAATAACCAAAATAACACTGTGTTTTAATATAACTCTGAGTAATTCATCTAATGGCTCCAGTGGTGCTGCTTAGTGGCCAACAGTGAAAGACTGGGCAGCTGTGAATGAGCATGAAGCAGGACATTGCTGATAAGGAGCATTCACGCTCAGGTGAAAAGATTAAAGAACAATAAGCTAACCTCGACAACAAGAAGGTTTTCTACCATGACAACTTGTCAGAGAAGGAAATCACATCAGTCTTCTCCGTTGTTCTTCACTGGAGACAACAACACAACTTCCCACCACAATGCTTAGTTACAGATGAGTAGAAAACACAGTAGCGGTTCTCAGCCAAAATACAAAAACTGAAGGCCATGTAATATCTAATATTTATCCCATTTGGGGGATGCTTCTGTCCAAAGCGCCTGTATAGTACTACGAGTGCGTACATTTTGACTACGCGCGGCCCCAGTAGGACACGAACCCCTGACCCTGGCAGGGTTAGTGCCATGCTCCACCCGTTTTGCTACACAGCACCATAATGCATGACGTGAACACGTTTAATATGCTTCGATTGTGCACAGTCAGCGCTACGAAGCAAACGTGGACACAGAATTGGGCTGTACATGTGCAACAGCAGCTAATTTAAGCTTTTCTCTCTTCCTCCATCAAACAGAAGCTCAAATGTCAAGAGAGTCTGAACTGATGAAGAACTGATGTCAACAAAATGTTACTTTCTTATAATTTCATTGAATGGGTTTAGAATTAAACTATTTAATTCAAGTGAATGTGTGTTTGTGTGTGCTTTGGGCTCCATCCAGCATCTCATAGCATTTTGCTGACTGAGGGTTACATCCATCACATGAGAGAACACAACAATATGAGTGTTACATTATTCTTTTCTATGCATTTGTTTTGTAAAAGGGCATGGATTTATGAAGGAGCAGGAAGTAAAACACCAGACCAGAGTCAGTCTGTACTCATACTAAACACAGCCAGAAATATGATGTGCCTTATGTGGCAATCAATAAGTGATCAATCAGTTGGTAGCTTTCACATAGGGATCAATAGTCCCCATGATGCATTGCATAACATAAACAAGCACAACCTTAAAACTGTGGGACATCCTGGTGAGTCAGTGGCTTAATGTGCTTGTTTTATACCCCTGACATGAGTTCAAATCAACTTTTGTCTCGCATCAGCTCCTCTGTCTCTCTTATTCTTCCAGTTTATCTCTAACAACAAACATCACCTCATACGACACAGTAAACTGTAGAAACCAGTCTGAACGAATCGAACACACTTGTGCATCGTAATCTTTTCATACCGAACACTGCTCAAAAAACAACAAGCCCTTCCATCAACAACCTCACCGATAAATTGTAGGTAGTTACACCACTTGGCACCAAAGGGACCAAATAAAAAGAATAGACATATCAAAGCAGAGGAAACAGAGCAATCAAAAGTTAACACAAAAAACACAACAGCTTTGCATCTCAAGTCAACAGTGAGCAGAAAAAACATCCATCCCAGCTACCCTGTCTGATGATGGCGTTGCGGTTGCCATGGCTACAAAGTGGCCCTGCCGGTGTGAGCCTGGAATCATTACGGAGCAGATGGAAAATCAAGGAATTGCGCACACACACACACACACACACACACACAGGTACAGGCAGCGTTACCTGTAGACCATGCCCGTCTGGTTCTTGACGGTCTCATGCAGCGACAATGAATGGAAGTTGAGAAACTCCTCCAGCTGTTTGAGCTCCAGCATGCCGTTGGGTTTGATCCCCGTCCAGAGCATCAGAGGAGCGTAGGGCCGAGGCCCGGTCCCTGTGGGCGGCTGCCTGATGAGTCTCCCCTGGCCTTGACCCTGGGCCTGGACCCCGCCTTGACCCCTGTCAGCGTGCCTGGTGGACCCCCTCTGCTTGGGGTTGGGGATGTCGGAGCAAGTCGCCTTGTACAGGTACATCTCACCGGTGTCTTCGCCAGGCCCTCGGTCCCTCGCTTTTTCCTTTCTTTCAGTCTCTCCCGTCTTCTGCGTGTCTGTCCCACAAACATGTACGCTCAGAATAATCCAGGTAGGCCCCTCGCCCACGCAGCGCCGCGTGGACCAGAGGACTGTGTGTGTGTGTGTGTGTGTGTGTGTGTGTGTGTGTGTGTGTGTGTGTGTGTGTGGTGTGAGCGCACGCAAGTATCGATACTCTCAGTATGAAACAACGTATTCGTCCTGACAAAACTCCATCCAAAGTATATTCCCTTGTTCAGAAAAACAAGGAAGAATCCAACTTAGAAAATCGTACTGTGAAAGCAGAACTCCAGAATCCCACGGTCCATGAAGAACCTGGATGGAGGGTCCAAGCTGTCAGGAGGCTGGAAGTCCATACTGGAAATGCAGGCTTGTTCCATACATGCACTCCTCTATGGTCTGTGCCACATATGTTCTCTGTATACATACACACATGTAGAGAGAGACACACACAGATGCTCTCTCTCTCTCTCTCTCTCTCTCTCTCTCACACTCATACACACACACTCACACTTTGCCCCCTGCTCAGCCAGTCTATAAGCTCAGTTTGGTTTTGCTCCCTGTTAAATGGCATGGGAATCTGGGACATTTTTTTTTCCGCCCTCCCTCTCTCTCTCTCTCTCTCTCTCTCTCTCTCTCTCTCTCTCTGTCTCGCTCTCTCACTCTCTCACTCCCTAGCCCTCTCTCTCTCTCCAACTCCCCCTTATGTTCTCTCCCACTCTCTTCCACTTCCCCTATCATCCTCCCCTCGTTTTCTCTTTCACAGACGTTTTTCTCTTACTCCTGATTTTCTCTCCCACTCTGCTCTTTCCCTCCCATCATGTATCTGTCTCGGTGTCTCTCTCTCTTCCTCATTCTTTTTCACCCCCTATGTCTCTCACTCTGTCTCTCTGGCACAACATCCCAACAGTGTATCCCAGGACTTGATGTATCACTCCCTTTCTTCACTCGCTCCCAGTCTCATTCTCTCATTCATAATCCCACCCCCATATTTCCATTTCAACTATTTCCCCTCTTTTGTCTTTCCTCCACCCTCCACCCCCACCTCAAACACACACACACACACACACACACACACACTGTGCCCAGTACTCCTTACATAGCCTCTGGTCTCTGGAGTGTTGCCCATAAAAACACCTAAAGCTCATGCAAACACACACACACACACACACACACACACACACATCCACATAGATATTAGCATCTTCTGCACTACTGCACACAGTTTGAGTGCAACATTTTTGTCTGTAATGAAGTGAACCATGAAACAATTTGCGAAAGCCTCTGATGTTTTCTTTCTTTCTTTCTTCTTTCTTTCTTTCTTTCTTTCTTTCATTCTCCCTTATACACACAAACACACACACACACTGGCCTCCTCTGGGAGGGTGTCCATGACATCACGTCTGGTCCCCAAGTGGCTTGTGGGAATGAGGAGGAATGCCACTCGGCCATATCAGGAAAACTCTGCAGAATTTAGACACCCCCCCAACACACACACACACACACACACACACACACACACTGCTCTTCTGCTCTTCCATTGCCTCAGTGGTACTCTGAACAAATGCTGCACAAACCTCATTGTTTCCACAAATACACACACACACATAGAGTACAAAGTTGGCCAACTTAAACATAGTAAAAAGGTGCATGTGACACAACAGGGATGCAGAAAGAAATTTAAAATGGATTTACTAAATGATGTCTGAAACCAGTTGTGTCTGTCTCCTTAGTCTACGTTCAGCCAGATATCAGGTACCAACTACTTGGCAGCCCTTGTTTCTTCAACCCTTGGTCTGACCTCTAAGTGTGTTGTAGGCTTGGTTCTGGTGAGTCCCTGAGTCCCTGAGTCCAAAGGTATTTTTAATTCTGGCAACTTCAGGAGCCCATTACAGAGGAGAATGTCTAAATGAAAGGTTTGCAATGGGAAAATGCACACATGAAGTTCAGAGTGTGACCAAACTGTGGGATCTGTGTAGATGTATAAAATATTCAGCGTTTTATTGTTTTTGACAATTAACAGACCCCGATACAAGGTTGATTACATGTCCACAGCTGAAAGACAATGAAGTTCAATGACAGTTCACCTTGTTGGACCAAGATGATGTCTTGATGTCTTGATGTCTTGATGCACACACACACACACACACACACACACACACACACACACACACACACACTCTGGGAGGTTGGCAGAGGGGCAGCTGTGTCCATTGTCTGACAAGATGGGTGGAAAAACTGATCCTGCCTGGCAGGGGGAGCGTCAGCTGAGCTTATGCAATGCCAGAGTGTGTTTACAGTGTATTTATAGCCACTGGACACACACACACACACACACACACACACACATAACTTATACACACAAAAAATATGCATATGCACACATACACATTTTTATACAAACACACAAATAAACACACACACAGTCAGAACCCAGTGGTGGTGGTGGGAGGTGACGGGAGGAGTGTTGCTATCACAGACAGATCACACTGCTGCGTGCAAACACACCAGCATGCTCTCATCCTCACACTGGGACTCACAGTAGAGTTCATCATCAGGGATGTGATGTGATGTGACAAAATCAGGAAACCGTAATACCGTGAAACTGTAAAATCCCTACAGGTGGAGAGTCAACAGAGGTCAACAGAGGTCAATGGAGTGGGTCTTTAAATTCAATTCAATTTGGATGGAAAGGTTTAAAGTATCTGGAATAGAAAAAGGAACAGAATGCAACAAATGTGAATGACTACAATAGAATAGATTAATAATATAATTTCAACATTTTTCTCAAAAAAATCTGATTTTTTTTGGAATGAACTCATTTTACATTGTTGTTATTTCTCTGTTGCTTTCATTCTGTCTCTCTCTCACCCTTCATCTGGCCTCTGGTGTTGAGAACAGGCACATTCTCTTTTGAGCCGCTCAGCACGTGGGCAGGTGAGTCACTGACAAGAATACCCACAGAGAGGGAGAGGAGGGAGGCACGGAGGAGGAAGAGAGGGGGAGAAGCCAGGGTGGGGACGGAGGGGGGGAGACGGAGGGGGGGAGACGGAGGGGGGGAGACGGAGGGGTAGAGCAATAAGCAGGGGAATCACCCGGCCTCATCCCACACGAGAAACAAGAGAATTGTACGGATCACATTCCCTCTTATCTCTGTGTTGGTGTCTTGCAATCATCCTCTCTTCCTGTTTCTTCTTTGTCTTCTTTGTCTTTCTCTCTCTCTCTCTCTCAGCCTCTCCCTCTGTCTCAGGCTCTCTCGCTCTTTCACCAATTCCCAATTTTTTCCATCAACTTCATTTTCTCTGAGACTAATTTAGTCTCCCTCTTCTTGCTGTCCCACCCCCCTCATAACACTGCCTCAAGTGACTGGATCTCTATATAATGATTGCATATGTCAGACAATTATCCGGAGTGAGCAAGGCGTCATAGAATTACAATGCATAGAGCAGTAACACACAAGTTACCCACAGTATCGCCTTTCTAAGACTCATGCAATTTACCAATACTTAAGAATTGTTCATTTCTCAAAATTGTTCACTACTCAAAAATGTCCATGTGATCAAAGGTTTATTTGTAGCTATGGTGCACACATGCATCCAACATTCTAGTTTTTTTTCAGGGGAATAAAAAACATATACTACACACATATATACACACAAAACACACACTTGATTCATGTGTCCAAAGCGTAGCTATTTTTTCTTTTCTGTAGTTCATCAAACACATAATCGTTCTAGGTTGTTTACTTGGATGAGAAAGCCCGTTCTATTGACTCTGGTTCTATGGCAGCAATAATTATGCCAGTGATCAGACTCTTGGCCTCAGGGACTGCCCTGTTCCTGTTTAACACCAGCGTATTGGCCTACATACTGTGCTAAATCCCATTGTCGTATTGTCGTTATCATTGAGTACTTTAACCAGACAGTGGGCCCAAGCTTAATGCTAAAGAGTGAAAGAGCAGAGTGAGGTAGATAATATAACAATGCACAGCGTACAAAATATTAGGACCTCCTTCTTAATACTGAGTGGCATAATCCATGTCTCAGTTGTCCCACGGCTTAAAGACGCCTCTTTAATCTGCCTCCTCCCCTTCATTTCCCCTTAATCACTGAAGTGGATTTGATAGGAGAATTTGTTTTAAAAAAAAGAGCATAACCTTCACCCAGATTTTCTTAGTTTTCACAGAAAGAGAGGGTGTTAATATTTTGTTCACTTAATATAGGGTGTTTGGTGGATGTTTTTTCCCAAAACGCTTTACAGTAACGTGAGTGCAAACATCTTAATTTGGTCGCAGTGGGAAACAAACCCCTAATCCTGGAGCTACACAGAAACAAAGATATTGTTTGGTTCTATTGCAGTATTATTGCACTGCACTCAATAACTGTAGCCTGCTGTCATCTCATGCTCCGTAGATGATTGGTTTATCCAGCAAATCAGTGGATTGTTGCTTCCAGGGCAACTATATAAAACTATGTAATATAAAGTATAAAATGCAACTATATCATTCCGTGATATGGCACAAACTGCAGTTGCTCGCCGGGTGCCATTGTGGTTGTACTGTTGCACTATACATACATATACTGTACATACCAGCGACACAAGAACAAAACCCGCCTAAATACAGTTTTACAAGGTCATGTGTTATTTGCCCCTGACAGAAAATTCAATACAGCAGCCTTGACCTATTGAGGTGCTGTGCGCTGAACTGAACTTTCACTATTCCATTTGCACAATAACAATCATGAGAAAACGTTGCTCAACAAACCAAACATTTAATCTGTATCGGAAACCAATTAGCATAAGATCAAAGTTGCCCAATACAAGATTTAGGGGGGAGAAAGTGTTATTTTTGGCTCTGTTATAAAAAGCCATAGATTCCTGTGACTATTTTCTGCCCCAGTTTGAAAGCAGAATCATTAGAGAGCTAAAAGGATAGAAGCAATTGTTCTGATTCAAATGAGAGTGAGGACATCCAGCCATCGTTTGGCGTTTGGCATCCATGTCAGGGACTCAGAGGAGAGCTGGCAGACAGTGGTGTGTGTGTGTGCGTGTGGGTGTGTGTGTGTGTGTGTGTGTGTGTGTGTGTGTGTGTGTGTGTGTGTGTGTGTGTGTGTGTGTGTGTGTGTGTGCTTGAGGCACAAATTGGCTGATTGGCAAGAAGGGGACATTTGGAGGGGTTGGGCTCCAGCCCAAGTCTTTTCTAGGTCAGATTGAATAGTTAGTAGTTATGTCAAGAAGAAGAGAGACTCCACATTATGATAATGGAGGCCCAGTGATTGGATGCTAGCGGCTCAGTATCATTTCTTCCTTAAGAATACATGTCAATCAATCACATCAATGGACATAGGGTGGGTGTGTGTGTGTGTGTGTGTGTGTGTGTGTGTGTGTGTGTGTGTGTGTGTGAGAGAGACTGAAGGTCGTGCTAATCTTACACTGATTCACACAATGTTGTTCTTTTTATTGGTAGTCCGTTGAGCTCATCACTTTTGACAAGCATCTATCATAAGCACACACACACTCACATAACTATCCTCCTATTGCACCTATCAATCTGTCAGTCAAGCCAGGGGGAGCCTTTCATCGCATGTTTATGAGCCAGTAAATCAAGAGCAAAAAAAAACCTTTACAAGCCAAATCTGGAATAACCACGGTGAGCAGTATGTTCTGATTCAGCCAGCGAGGCCGCTAAGAGGTAAAGCATATTTTTATCTCAGTTGTCAATTAAAAGCTACACGATATGACGAATACGTGTTCCTTCTATGAAACACACCCGCCAAGTGAATCCAAGTGGAAGCTTTGATGTCTGGTAGATTTCACCAGTGTCACCAATATACAAACTAATCATAACATGAAGGTGTACATGAGGGGAATGAGACAGGTTCAAGATCTGTTTAAACAGTACAACCCAATTATAGGTAAGTGGTTCTACTGTGTTGTACATTCAGCATATTGTCAAGAGGGATGCATGACATACTTTGTGTTAACGAGGGGTGTTGTGTTCCTCCCACCTCATGTTGGCGCTCACATCACTTCTGTTAGCTTCCCATCCTTGTAATCCATAATTAGATACTTTTTGTAACTCGTTACTTTTAATTTTCTTTCATATTGTTTCATTTAAAAGTAGAAAAAGTTGAAAATCCAGCAGCACCTTTGTGCAGACAACATGCAGCAAACTGAAAAAAAAAACACCACAATCTAAGTATGCTTGATATAAATAGGATCGTCTCAGCGGTTTAAAAACAGAGCAATAGTCTTGGACTGCATTTTAAAACAATGACTGACAGAATACTTGGCAGCATGAGCCACATTGCTGCCGCATGTTTTTAAAGTGGGTAATGCAAAAGCACTCTAACGGCTTTTAATAAAGATAGTTAAGATAGTTAATAATACTAATAATAATACATCACATTTATAAAGCGCTTTTCATAGTAACTTAATACGCTTTACAGTGAAAAACAACAGGCAATAAAATACATTTTATTCTACATGAATGATCAGTTGAAGCAATACAAGGTACAGGTACAGAAGAAAGGGTTAGAAGAAATTTGATGACCCAAATTTCTGTATATTATTTCTGATAAATAAAGGTGAATATTCAGCACAATGTGTTTTGTTTCTTCCTGCAAAAATAGCTTTTTGTTTGTCAGCTCATTGCTAAGCTGCGCGCACAAAACCATGCAATCGTTAGCCAATTAATTCTCAGTGAATGGTGAACAAACACATTCGGATTATGGAAATGCTTTTGAACACTTTGTTTTATTAAATGAAGTCCATAAACATTAGACCGTTTATCACACTGCACCCCTGGTTCCTAATCATCCTTGTCTGTCCTCTCCTTTGTCTGTGCAAATTAGAGAGTGAAGCAGAGCCAAACCCAACAGGGAAGCCAGAGAAGAAAGGAGGGAGAGGAGAGGAGAGGAGAAGAGAGGACTGGAGAGGAGAGGAGAGGAGAGGAGAGGAGAGGAGAGGAGAGGACACTCAGGGATTTGGAGGTTTAGGCTTGAATGGTGGGAATGGGACACAGTCGGATTAGGCATTTAGGGAGAGGAGGGAAGAGAGAGGGAAGAAGAGACAGGGCGAGGGAGAGAGAGAGGGGGGAGGGAATACTGAAAGAAGAATACTGAAAATATCCATGAGTTTAACTGTGTTCAGAGATAAACTCTAACTTCCAAAAGTGGAAAATGTGATGCCATTGGTGCTTTATATGTCTCCTCCTCTGCCATTTAACCACTCGCCTCTCATGCAGGCTGGATCCATAACTCTCTCTCTCTCTCTCTCTCTCTCTCTCTCACTCTCACTCTCTCTCTCTCTCTCTCTCTCTCTCTCTCTCTCTCTCTCTCTCTCTCTCTCTCTCTCTCTCTCTCTCTCTCTCTCTCTCTCTCTCTCTCTCTCTCCCCCCATCCTCCATGTGTTTTGTCACCATGGCATTAGGAGATGTCAACACAGTCTAACGTGGCAAGACAGATGCTGGCTATTAGCATTAAGGCCAGATCGGGTGACGCGACCATAAGCCGCAGGTCGTTATGGCCAGCGTGACTCCTGTGACACACAATGCCTGCAAATGAAATGAAAGGACTAGAAGGGAAACTCTTGTCATCAAATATCACTGATGGCCCGGCCCAGAAATAATTGAATAATCCATCAGCGTTCATGCACGCCCACGTGTACACATACCGAGGAGTGAAAAACAACACTTACCAAAACACACACGCACACACACACACACACAAGCACACACACACACACACACAGAAACACACACACATATACACACCAACCTCCTGATCTCTGCTAATGATGTGTAGGTTCCCACAAAGCCTTTGATTTACTGTAAGTGTAAAATAATAGGTGTGTGTGTGTGTGTGTGTGTGTGTGTGTGTGTGTGTGTGTGTGTGTGTGTGTGTGTGTGTGTGTGTGTGTGTCTAAGGAGCAGGGGGTTGCTGTGAGTTGCTCTTCAATTGAATTTATCCACAGTGCCACGTGATTTTGTGCACAAGCAGCGCAGTGCAACAAGTGAGGCCTCCAATCTGTTTGCACTGTGTCAAGTACGACCACATGGCTACATGAGCTCTCTCTCTCTCTCTCTCTCTCTCTCTCTCTCGCTCTCTCTCTCTCTCTCTCTCTCTCTCTCTCTCTCTCTCTCTCTCGCTCTCTCTCTCGTGCACACAGGGGTCTACTGACCTGTAGGTCATGCCAGTCTTTTTCGCCACTGTCTCCTCTTTGCCCATTCCAAACATTTTCAGGTACCAGTTGGTCTCCATCTCTCTGATCAGCGTTGCCTTGTTCCTGAGCGGTGCCCCCTGCTTCGAGGCGATGCGCTTGGCTTCCTGGGCGCTGGCGCGCTGAGCTCTCGCCGCGTTCATGGAGGAGGCCGAGCTTTTGCGCCGTGGACGTGGCCCCCCTGGCCCCCCCCATCCCCCCTCCGCTGCTCCGGGCGGCTAGCATGGCCCCAGAGGGTGCCCCCCTCCCCTCAAGGGCAAAGTTCAAAGAGCAAGTTAAAGGGGAGGAGCTTCAGGTTTCCGAGTGTTTCGAAGTCCTTCGCCGCTTTTAGGATGAGCGATCACTCCGGCTGCAGGACTTCTTGTTTTGTCAGGACTTCTTGTGTGTCCAGTCAGTTCTCTCTGTCTCTACTTTTTGACCATATCCTGCAGGTCTCAGACTCTCTTCTTTTTTTCGTTTTCTTCGTTTGCGTTTTCTTTCTTTGTTTTTGTTTTTTCAAGCCTTCTGTTTCCTGCCTCTCTCTATGGCCTGAGTCCTGTCCCTCTTTCTGTCCATCTGTCTCTGTCTCCCCCTTTCCTTTCTGCCTATCTGTCTGTTTGGTGTGCTCTCTGGTCTCTTATAGCCTCCTCCAGTCTGAAACAGGATCCTGGTTTCCTTGTCTCGTCACAGCCTGGCCTGGCCTAAAAGGAGCGGGCCAAACATGCCAAGGTGTCAACAACACAAACACACACACACACACACACACACACACACACGATGATAGGTGTAAACAGAGACATGCAGAAAGTGCAGAAACAACATTTGACACATATAACACTATGCAACAGCATGCAAACACACACACACACACGTCTTAACTGGCAGCTTTGGAATTGTGTTTAATAGTCTTTAAAGTTTTCAGATGCTGGAATCAGATTGAAGTTGCTGCAGAGGTACCAGGTATCCCCAAAACACACACACACAAGGTAAGAGCTCTGTTAACACAGAGACATTTTATTTTCATGAGACAGGCTAGCAGCTTAACACTGTGTAATAACAGGGTGGAGAAACACCCCTTACCCTGTCCTAGCACTGGTCACCACACCAGCCCAGACCATGACACTCCCAGCTTATGTTGGTGGTGGAGCAGTTTTGGGTTGCCACCAAACATTACTTGTGACCAAACAGTTCAACTTTTGACTCTTTTGACAGAAATCTTCAGGTTGGTCTCGAGCTTCTCCCTGGCTTCCCTTGCATGAAAGCATACGTGCCGATCACGTGGTTGAGCAACCACGGGGAAGGTCGATTAAAAAATAAATTAATGAATAAATGTATTAAAAAACTGCATCTTTTTAAAAAAAAACACATCTATTTATTTTATTATTACTTATTATTATCGGTGAACGTTTTAACTACAAATCGCATTATCCAATTAAACTTGTTCCAGCTCTGTGTGTGTGTAGGCTACGTTAAGGGGCGTGGTCACGTAGCCAACCGCCAATGTAACTTAGAGTCAGCTAAACCAACGTTGTTCCATCACCTAGCTACTAGCTAGCGACACGGCAAGTGTGAAACGCGGGTGATGATCAGGTAAAAACATACAAATTTGTAATTAAAAAACCGAGAGAGATACCGAGTGTAAAGACAGTCAAAGTGAGGATCCACCACCAGTGATGAGTTTGTAGCAGAGCAGTGTTGCATTTGGTTTGGGTGTGTGTCTACGGCCGACAGATGACAGTAGCACCACGGTAATTACTACAGCAAGCGCAATAAAAGTCATTTTGTGACACCTTGGTGGTATTCACTTAATTTGAGCACCCACTGGCAAAAACATAAATCGGCGCCTATGCATTAAAAGCCATTTCTCTTCAGTGTCTTTGCACGGTAACACCAAACTGATTTCTCACCTGTATTTATGGGAGTGTCACGCAAACTCCTCCCCAAAGATTTTTAATTGGTTTACTCAATACCCAATTATTTACCCACCTGATTCTACTTACCCACAAACTAATGCAGGAGCAGGTTTATTTATTTTTGCACCTGTACAAATACCCTTTAAATCAGACATGGGCAACTGGCCCACCAACCTACATTTGGTGTCCCGCGGATCCATTTCCAAATTTGATGTAAATTCCAACACAAATTATTGACTTTGACTCTAAATTTTCTAAACAATTTTCACTTTGGTCACTAGAGGGAACTCATATACTGATGCTGCAGCCTGCAATTGCATGTTGTAGTAACTAATCTTATCCAACAGTATTTTTGGTGCTACACATGCAATCAACCACTTAATTGAGACACCATGAGCTGCAGCAAAAGAAAAATTGAAAATGAAAATGGGAGACGGATTATCTGTTTTAAGTTTAAAGGTAGACCACAATGTTAATATCTGTGATGAAAGATCTCAGTAGCCACTTCAATAGCACCGATAGAGAGAAATATTACTGATATATGCCCGAGCTATAAACGGTGCTTTTGAATTTCACAAGGAATTCTTGAAATTATTACTTTTGCATGGTTGACAACGCAGATGACAACACAGATTGGAAAGAAGTTGAACTGCTCTGCTCTATTGGGACCTCACCACCCCTTGCAGTGGCCGCTGTGGCCCCTCAGCCCTGTATTCACAATAGATCAGTATTGTAACCACATTCTAGCTCGGTCCCAGAGTTCAGGATTGATGGGCTCAGGGGATCCCCTCAGGCTCCTTGCATTCCGTGGCTCATCCAATAAGGCATGGTTTCAAGTTGTTCCTATGAGCTGTCTAAATGGGGCCCTGTTTACCCTTGGGACAGACGCTGTAGACTGGACAGCCAGGGCGTACTTGAGAGACTACCACGAAGGGGAAGGGGTCCACTAAGGTGCCAGCGTACCTTTTGCTCTGCTTCAGAAGTTCTGCAGTAAAACACTTTTTTTCCCTGGTAAGGGCACAGTCTGAGTCCGAGTCCGAGTACCGGCTCCAATCCCAAGCCTGGGACAGGGCCTGGACTTACTGAGAGTAGGTTTCAAGCAGCAGTTGGTGGCTGACAGGCACCCAGTCACCCACAGCCTTCCCGTCCTGCTACAGGGTGTTACCTAAACACAGATCCACCGGGACTCATGCATGCCTCCCATCGAGGACTGTGTTGTTGTAAGCTTGGACCATCCATTAAGGTTGAGTCTCAGGGCTCGATGTCGATTGAATCTCGGATGGAATAGTCCGACTTTTGGTGCACAGAGAGGGTAGATTCCCCATGATGCCGCAGGAAGAACAAACTGAGCTGATGTGTGGAGAGCACAGAATAAATAGCTCCACTTGAAATGAAATGATACATCCCCCCCCCACCCCCCCAAGCAGTCTCATGCAACCCATCCATGCCAAGTGGGGATACACACACACACACTGTACACACGAGCACAGATGCACTATGCACGTACACACACAAACAGTAAAGTCTACATAGCACATAATAAATGACATAAACATACAGTAGATGCACACAATCACACACAAACACACATGCTCATACACCGACACAGAGAAACACACACACACTCTTTGCCCAATCCAATACTTGATAATATCAATAATGAACACACACATACACAGGTTGTTTCCTTTCATCTGTAGCGCTAGTTGACAGTTGAATCTCTATATTTACAGCACCATGTCAGAGTCTTGGGGTCTTAACACCATTCCTCATGTCACAAGACTCAAGTCTTTGTGGGCGAGGCACAAATTTACACCTTCGCCACACATTGCAATCTTGAAACAGGCGTTTACACACACTACACACACACACATTTTGGCTTCAACACACACCGAAATATGTGAAAACACACACTCACAGACATGCACACTTTACTAAATAGCTAAGTGCCGTTATGTTAGAAGTATTTCAGACTTCCTCCTTTGCAAAAAAGCAACCGAATCATTATCTGACCATAAAACAGCCACATGGGAAGAGTAAAGAAATGAATAGGACAAAAGGGGATATTTTAGGAGCTTTTTATAAGGGGGTAGGGGCTTTTTAAAAAGAACTGCATGCAAAATGTGTGTGTGTGTGTTCCTTTTGTGCATGTCTGTGTGCATTTGAACTTTATACAGAAAAACAGCAGACAGCCTTTATTGATTCCCTTCTGAAACCTTTCAAGTAAACTTTCATTTCTTCCCCGGCACAGTCACGGCAGAAACGTTCCCGCCTGACTGCACCAGAGAGAGGGGCACACAAAACAGCCTCGTGAAAAAAAAGGGGGGGGGGGGGAAGCCTCTTAACCGAAGGTGAATGGAAGGACCTGGGAGATGCACTCGTTTAATCATCGTTTGTGGGGCGGAGGGGGAATGCATGCAGATGAGACGCAAATTCGTGTCGCATACTGGAGGAGAGCAGGGCCCCTCACCGCCTGACTCAACACAAGTTTAGTCAAACACACTTGGAAGTCACAAAGTCAAGAGAGGTGGGTGGAGAAGGAAAGAAAGAGAGAATGATAGAGAGAGAGAGAGAGAGGTTTGACACAGCGTTGAGTTAATAGATTATGAAGTAAAGTGCTGGCTCATTTGTCCAGACTAGAGGACAGGGACAAGCATCGGTGTAGGACACAAAAGGTCACACTCTTTTTCAATTTAGTCGTTAAATCTGAGCACCTGTTTAATTTTAATGTGGTTCAAATGAAGTCAATCGAATCATAAAGGTTGGATTGCAAACTTTGAATACAAAACTGCATCAGTGGTTACAAGGTCAGGGGTGGAAGTCTTGGATTGGATTGACTTTGTTGAATAGGACTGTATTAGTCTTAAATTCAGTGCGAAGTTTAGAAATGTGGAGGTGAAACACAACTCACTTTTTTAATATGTTAGTATTGGTGTGAATAAAAGCTAAAATACGACTGGGTTATGCTCATCATCCCACTTGCTTGTGTCGTGTTTAACAGAGAGAGCAGACATATAACCTGACTTGACTCTCGTATTTATTTCTTATTATTCCATTTCTTATTTTCTCTCTCTGCTTGTGCGTTTGAGCAGCGAACAGCAGCCATGGCTCAGGGTGAGAGGATGTGCGTCGTTAAATACTACGTGCAACTATGCGCTTGTTGGTTTGGTAAATCGATGGGAGTGAACCAATAATCAACCAACAATCTCCTCCTCCATTTTTGCACCCTGCCATTGCCACTCCTCAAAACACATGCTTTTTGTGTCAAATGTGCTAAAGGTCTCCTGTCAGGTGTCTACCCCATTTCCAAGCAAAATGCTTGTGCACACAGGTAGCGCAAACTGCAAAACTTAAACAGTAAATACGGCCTTGAATCCCTATCAGCTCAAGGTCCATTGTTCTGTAGCTGACCTGAAAAAGAGCAAACCCTCCATGGATCAATTCAACTTTTTTTTAAAATGTTACGCATTTGTTTCATTCATGATCTTTGCTGTATGTCATCCTGTCACTCAGCACTCGATGCAATGTGGCAAAAATGCCCCCAAAAATCTTAAACATATAAACCCTGTGGTCTTAATACACTCCTGATGTGTAAGTAGACACCCAGAGAGTGGTTTCCTCAGAGGTCAAGTGAATAGATGAGTGGAGTGGTCACCCCTGAATTATTCAGCTTCGTAACGAGACCGTGGCAGCTCGCTGGACATCCCTGAGGGTGTAGGGGGAAAGGTCAAGGTCAGTGCTGACCGTATGGTATGAAGGGGAGGATGGGTGTGTGTGTGTGTGTGTGCTCAGTAGCTAATCTGTATTGGAAATTTGCTATAGTTTTATACACAACTGCAGCTTTCTGTAAGGATGCACGGTGTCTTGTGAGGCGATGTAGCCTGGGTCACACAAGAGCAGGACAAGTGAGTGAAATAGATAACAATATAAATGTTATCTATTAGATAGATAATTAGATAATTTTTAATTTAATTATTTTTAAATTTCCACTAATAATCAGAATCAGAATTGGTTTTATTGCCAAGTATGTTTTCACATACAAGGAATTTGACTTGGTGTTTTGGTGCATAACAATGAACATGAATAAAAAAACAAGAATAAAAGCAAGTACTGTAAAAGGCAATAATACAATAGAAAATAAAAAATTTCACACTAAAATATATGAAAAGATATTATAAGAGATAATAAAATAATAATAACAATAAAATAAAAAGAATATGTGCAATATATGTGTGCAAGAAGTTCACAATATGTGGTTTAAATAATGTGCATTGTACAAAATATACAATGAATGCTTTTATGTTGATAAGCCATTTAAAAGACGTTCATAGCGTCTAGACATCTATGACAGTTTAAGCATCGTGTGTAGACATGGACTTCCCTGGTGCGTATTTCTTCAGCTGTTTCTGCATCGTCTAGTGCTCAGTGGGTCGTTTTGTCAATACATGGAGCGAGGCGCTAACACTACCGGGGTTAGGGGTTCATTTCCCACTGGGGACACCCATCGTCAACATGTATGCGCTCACTGTTCTGTAAGTCGTTTTGGGTGAAGAAGTCCAGCAAATGGCATATTTCTGTGTGCTTGTTGTCCGTGCCTCGCTGGCCTGCACACACATCACTCCAAACCAAGGACCTCCAAACCAAGGTCGTCCCCTGAGCAGGTAAATGATACAAACTTTGTAACTTTGTCTTCACTGAGAGGGAAACTCTAGCATGGAAAAATCAGTTATTCAAGTCTCCATTCCTGACCTCTACCGAGACACAGATACAGTGTACAATGCAAACACACACAAGCATATACCCATCTCTTTCTCTTAATGTTAGATATTCAGCTATTACCTTAATTGCCACTGATATTTTCAATGGTGCAGTCACCATGTTGGATGTTTGGGTCCAGACTACAGTAAAGTCGTATATGGTGCGGAGGTGGGCATACGTACAAATGAGGTATTATACTGTACGTCCAGACTACGTCCAGACGTGCCCTCTACGTCTAGACAGAGGGCAAAGAGTTCCTGTTTCACTGTGTCTGGGTCTGTCTGTTTCCGTGTCAGTGGATATGTATGTGTTTGGCTATGTGTGTCTCTTTCTGTGTCAGTCTGTGTCAGTTTGCGTGTGTGTGTGTGTGTGTGTGTGTGTCCGAGTGTGCATGTGTGAAATAGATAAAGCGGAGGATGAAGCTGAAATATATGACGAGTGGATGGGTTCAAAACTAAACTCAGGAAAAGCACACAACGTCTATATGTTTTAAAAGTTGTGTGTGCGTTTAGACAAAGTCCGGGTTCATCAGAGAAGCCGCGTGCGTGTCAACGTCTATGGTAATACTGGATGAAGTCGCTAGATGGCGCACTGAGGCTGTTCCGAACTAAACGTATCAGTGTAAAAAATAGTATCAAAATGGTGTCTACTTTCCACCATATTAGTTCAAAACAAAATTCAATATGTAATGGGGGGAAAGGTTTTGTATTTGGACGCCTGCTTGCATGTGTGTTTGTGTACCAAGGTACACAAACACACATGATCATGACGAAGAGTCCTCCCATATTATCGCCTCTGGGCTCATTTATGAAAATGTTCTTTGTTAATCCTTAATTCCGCCTATGATAATTTAAAAGAATGGGATAGGATGTAGAACAATGACAATTATGGCTATTATATTACTATTATTACTATTATTACTATTACATGAACACATGATGATCAGCAGAGCTAAGAGCTTCTCTGAACCACAGGCTTGAAACAGGACCGCGTCGACCTCTGGACTCTCGTTGTCATCGTATCGTGCTCCGGGACACGGCGGACGTAGGCGGCTTCTCTAAGACGTTGGTAGCTTAGACACGTAGCTCTAGATATTACCACTACAAGTGAATGGACATTTTCCACTTTCCACTCGCCGTAGCAACAGGGCTGGTGCGATGGATTGTGGTCACTACATTAACCTTTAACATTCAATTCATTTCATTCTCATGCACGTCCAGCCAGGTGCAGAAATTCAATCAAAGTTGAGAGTAAAGTTTGTATCCACCAGCCGTGCACACACACACACACACACACACACACACACACACACACAATCCAATATTCCATCACAGACTAAAATGGAAATATCCCTATCTCACTATTCCTGTCTGTACGCCTTGAGGTGATCAAGGCTGATTGGAGTTCATAGTCAATTTTCCTTTTTTATTTAACATTACGTTTATGGGTACAGGGAAGAAAAGAGAGAGAAAGAAAGGAAGGAAAGGAAGGAGAGAGGCACAGTGGAAAAAACGGTTGGAGAGGGAAGTGGTTACATACACTGAGAGGTTTATAATTAGTACAGATGTCTGGGAAAGAGGGAGAGAAGGAACGGAGGAATGGTGAGAGGGTGATAAAAGATACAGACACAGTGGGAAAGCTGGCAGCATCACAGGGTTAAAACAGTTATATAGAAGCACACAAACACACACACACACACGCATGCACACACACACAAACACACAGGCGCCAAAGTACATGGAGTAAAAGGAGCAGCTGTTCCCTCCACTATTAATTTAGGGGGAGAAAACTTGAGCCTTTGCACCTCTGTTTCAATGTCTCCTATTTCAATCACAACCTCATCAGTTCTACAGCTGGAGAGGCTGAAAGCATCAGTGGTAGCATTTTAATGATGGCATCAGACTGATCTCGTGTAAAGGAAAAATTCACTATTTTTGACATTCAAAAATACCAAAAAAGGGGGGGGGGGAACGGGGTGTTGCAGTCTTGTAAAAGCTCAAAAGCAAGGGGTCATAGGAAAGGACATAGTCTCATGTATCTCGCCTTGCCCTTCTAAAACTTTCAGGTTTCAGAAAAAGGAAACACATTTTCTCCATGGTGTGAACCCTGGATTGTCTTGGAATAGCATCGCTGCTAGCTAAATTCTTCATCTCTGAAAAAAACTCATTTTTAGTTTGACAGACAATAAATAAGTTTGAAAGGGTTTCATAAACCCAGTGGGAGGGGTCAGAGGAACCCCTGGAAGACGGCGAGACACATTTTTAGTCCCACCTTATTGTCCAAACCAGTTTAACCACCAGGTAAAAAATTGCCTTGGTGAGTTGGTTGTATGTAACATAAATATGGCAGACATTAACACTATTAACATTATTCAATGCATATTTTGTTCTGACGAGACACACTCACTCATACACATGCAGCCTATGATATACATCCAGGTTTGTCCTATTCAGACTAAGAATCTCTTCTACAGCGGTCAGGTAGCAGCAGCATATACAGTTTAGTTACTGTCAGAAAGTTGATCCCGACAAGAACAATATTGTGATCTTCTCTCTATCTCTTTCATGTCAGATTAATACTATACACCACAGAACTCATCCTCCTCCTAAAGGCCTTACATAATAGAAAAGGATATCGGGGGAAATGTATTTGTCTTCAGAGGAGTGTGTGTGAGAGGATTGCTCTACAGTGTATGCACACCCACAAAACACACACACACACATGCCACAAATTCCCTCTCTCCCCAAACTAATTTCTGTGACAAACCTCTCTAGTTGATTCTCACTCAGTCTCTCTCTCTCTCTCTCTCTCTCTCTCTCTCTCTCTCTCTCTCACACACACACACTCACACACACACATTTCTTTGTGTCTCACGCCTCCCTCAGGAGTTCCTTACGGAGTTCATCAGTCACAAATCAAATCACAGAATATACAATATGATTTTCACATGAAGAATAACATGAAATGTGTTCCCTGAAAACTAACTAAACTAAACTAAACAACACATTACACACTTCAAGGCTGTGGCCAGTGTGTAAGACATAAGCCGGACCAACCACTTATGAACAGTAGCTGGGGACATTTCTCTTCTTCATGGACCGTGGCCTCACTGTTTAGAGTTTGAGTTCCCAGTGTGAATCATGTTGACCAAGACTGGAAAAGACCAGAAAGAACATTAAGTATCAGCAAGTATCGCCCCCTGCTGTCCACATGTAGTCTAGTCAGTCTAGGAGATTTGGGAGTCCCTTCACAATGCATTTTAGAGACAACAGATTAAAAATGCACCCAAATGCACCTTTGGGAAATATAATTGGGAAAATTCCCAAAGACAACCATTGTAGCCATAAAGCAGGTACTAAGCAAGCTATTTTAGTGATTTTACAGTTTAAAATGCATTTCTTGAGCATGGCGAACCTTTTTAGAAGATATAAAACTTTACATGGAGACTTTATTAATATGCAAAAATCCAATATTGCTGCCCAAAACCCTGGAAATGGCTTATTTTACCATATAAAACCTTATTTGGTTTTAAGGTCATAGTCTAGTCAATATGGGGCCAGACCCACCACATATTGCAACAATGCATTTTGGAGAGGTAGAAACGTCTCCAACAACATATTAAACATTTCTAACCACTCTGGAAGCTTATTTAGAAACCGTTTCATTGCAAATTAAGATTAATATGTTGTTCTAGAAACCTCTCCAAAATGCATTGTGGAGAAAAAAATGTGGTCGCAATTTGTGGTGGTGCTGGCCCCATGTTGACTACACTAATGAACACCTTCTGTAATGACATGCACCAGAGATACCTCAGTGGAGCATCACCTCTTGTAAGTCAGTTTGAAGGACAACCACCCACCCTCCCACTCACGCACACACTCACACACACACCTGTTATGATGATGAATCACAAGGGCAGGGCAATCAGGCCCATCTTGATGATTAGTAAGGTTCCTCTCTGCATCTCTTGAGAGTGTCTGTCTCCGGCAATTAAATGTCGATCAGTTCCTCTCCTCCGTTCATTAGAGGACCATCAACAGCTCTCAGTAAACACAGTTCACTTCAGCAATGTCAGGTGGCCGGTCATCTGGAAAAGAAACAAATGGCATTAGCTCCTTGGCTCATTTGGAATGTGTCACACTCACTTAGTTCCTTATCAGTCAAACGGACATTAAGGAAGAGAAATCAAAGACACAAACTCCTTCCTGCATATCATTTGCTTGGGGTAACAGTTCATTTGAAAGTAGATGCACACACAGTTACATTTTCTTATTTAAAGCAGACACATGAGGAAGGAAGGAATTAACGAGGAGAGGAACAAGAGAGTAACGAGGAACTCACACACACACACAGACTGGTACGTTTAGCAGGTGTGTGTACCAGGCCTAATCCTTCTTCCTATAGTATAATTGCTAGAAATCAACTTGTGAAGACTATCAATAATAACCTTGAGAATTCAGATAGGGAGATTTTCAAAACCAAAGCCGTGAGTCTGGGCAATTCAGAGACCTTATTTCCTGCATTCTGTGATTTATTAATGTAAATAACAATGAAAAACTGCATCTTTTCATTTCTTGTAAAAAGTTCTCCTTTCACAGCAGCTCTCGATTTCACACACATTTGGTTCCAACCACCACTGAACTAACAACGTTGCCATGGACACTACATTTTGGTGTAAAGAATTGTGTTGACCGTCAGGAAACCAGCAGTGATATATATTGTGTTACTATTTATAATATAGTAAATGAGAAGTAAATGAGTCATTTTTTCATCAAATTATATGAGCAGATTGGCAGAAATGACACCACAGGACAATACTGAGAGAGGGATGAAAATCAGGAGTCCTCAGGGAAAATCAAGGGGGTTGGCAGTTAAGGTATGGTAACTACTAGTTTTGAGCCGTTGTGCTGACGTAACTCGTTACATAGCAACACTATGGCGACAAGTAAACATACTGCTATGTGTAACGTTGGCTGTTAGCTCAGCATTAGCTACCACTTGCAGAAAAGTTTGTTGTCAGCATTTACTCACTGTTTCATCATCACTAATGTTAGCTAGAGGGAGAAGAGAGAGACTGAGAAAGCTAACAGACAGACAGACAGACAGACAGACAGACAGACAGACAGATAGATAGATAGATAGATAGATAGATAGATAGATAGATAGATAGATAGGTAGGTAGGTAGGTAGGTAGGTAGGTAGATAGATAGGTAGGTAGGTAGGTAGGTAGGTAGATAGGTAGGTAGGTAGGTAGGAAGGTAGGTAGGTAGGTAGGTAGGTAGGTAGGTAGATAGGTAGGTAGGTAGATAGATAGATAGATAGATAGATAGATAGATAGATAGATAGATAGATAGATAGATAGATAGATAGATAGATAGATAGATAGATAGATAGATATTATAGTCTTGATCAGTAACGTTTGCTGAATCACAGGTTCTCTGTCAAAAGGTCAAAAAGTCACAAAGTGGGCAAATTTTAGCACCCCAGGGGGCATAGGACATCTTTAACATCAGGACATCAGTCGAAAAATGCAAAACAAAATGTAATGAACACACATACACACACACACACACATATCAAATCAAATTTCTGTCTTGATTTAGCACCATTGATCCTGGTCATCCCTGTGTCCTGGCCTCGTCAGCTGACAGTAAATCACAAACACATTCCATCACTGCTCTGTCACCAGCAGAATCTATCACGGTCCACACCGACAGCTTCCTGGAAAGCCACGTGCCCACGAGCAAGTGCGTGCATACCTTGTGCACAATACACAGACACACAAGTAAAAGTTAACACTACCTACACTGACACTGAACAAACAACTCTCAGACACACACACACACACACACACACACACACACACGGATATTATCTAACAGGGGCAGGGCAACTGACGACTACTAGAACTTTCCACACAAAGTTTTTGAGAGTGTGTGAAAAATGCAGTAGGAGGCTGAGAGGGAGAAGAGAGGAGTGATGATCATGTAGTGGCACCATTTCAGAAAAGAAAAAAAATAATAATAATAATAATGAATAGTTACAATTGTTAAGTGAACAAAAAAAAGTTCTGGATAATAACAAGTACATTTTTATTTTCTTTTAAGAGATAGCCCCTGCATACTGTGACCTACTTTTTCAACTGTATCTGTAAGTTGGTATACAAACATTTTAGTACAAATAACAGATACCAGAATTTCTATACATTGTAAAAAGCATTTGAAATTGATTTCTAACTCACAGTACATAAGTGTTTTATTGCATCGTATACCTTCTATTCCACTGATACATCTGAGGTAACCTTTGCCTTACATTGACTCCCACCACCACAGCTGAAACAACAGCAGCAATAACAGTAAGAATAAGTTGTTAATGTCTTCCAGCGGATTCTTCATGGTAAGGCAAATATTTATTTTAGAACATTTGTACATGTACATTTAAAACATTTGTACATGCATTTCCTGCAGCTGACGTGTTTGCAGTTATCCTAAGGCAAAGCTCATGAGTATTACATTCTGTAATAAAACTCTGTGTGCAGATACACCAGAGGTGGACTCAATTCACCTTCAGTTCAATCAGCATAAATATAAACTGCATTTTGTCTGTTAATAATATACCAAACATGATTGTCAATTATTGTTGTGCTTATGTTTTAATAGGATGTGAGAAGAACAGATATTTGATATTTGAAAGACCAGGAACCCTGGTCCAGCTGGTCCTGCTGGCCCCTTTGGCCATTGGATCAGTTGTGGTGTTGCTGCTGCATAAAGGCATTTGCAGGGATTTTTACAGCTCAATATTGTGGCTCAGTTAGTCAGTGAGAAGTAGACTGGGCCCTCAAGAGTGCAACGCAAATCATTTCCTGATTTGACTGAACTGAAAGAGAATTGGACCCATCCTCGGTTTACACCCCGTCCTGCTTCCCTAATCATCAATGGCAGTGGATGCAATCGTAGCATTGACCTCAGTAGCCGCCGTAGCCAGCGAGGCTGATGTACCAGTTGAAGTCCCATCACGGGGTTTGGGACGGGGCTTCATCATATCCTCAGTGTTGCGTTCAGGTTTGACCAAAAGGACGTAGCATTTGGGCAGGAAGATGCAGGCCAGCAGGCCGAAGCTGGACGCCAGGATGGCGAAGATCTGGACGGCCACCATGAACTTGCCGCGTGTGCTGAGATAAGCCGGGACAAAGGAGATCCACACGATGAAGAAGACCAGCATGCCGAAGGTCACGCACTTCGCCTCGCTGGAACACAGATGAGAAACATGCAGCTTGCCTTCTAAGTTTCAAAAGAAGCATTCTTTAAAACCTAAATGTTGTAGGAGTTTTATCCCAAAAAACTAAAACTATGAAACAAAATGGCTGTTAAATATCGGTCTTAACTGCTATCCCAGATGTTTTACCCAACACCTTGTGCATTAGCTACCTGAAGTGGTCTTCCAATTTGCGGGCTATGAAGGCAAAGATGAAGGCCAGCAGAGCGAGTAGGATGTCATAGGCAAAGATACAGCAGATGAAGACCACAGAGCCGATATCACATTCAAGTATGATCTTCACATTCTGGGCTGCAGTGTTCTTGACGGGGTGTGGAGGGAGGATGATGAGCCACACCGTACACGCCACTGCCTGGGTTGAAGAAGGATGGTAATTCTCATATCAGTGCTATCAGTTATTAAGACTGATATCTGAGGGCAGCGTAGGAGGTCAAATATTACACTTCTTCATGATTCTGTTTATATTTACCTGTATGAGTGTTGCTGCAGCAGCTATCACCCTCTGGTGGGCAAATGTGAGAATGTCAACCTCAGGGTTTCCAGTAGCATTGCCTTCACTGATGTTGTTTGTGTTGGTTACTATAACGTCAGGGTTGACACTATTGGCTGCTGCTTCAGCGGCAGCCTTTGCAGCTTTAGCAGCTGCTTTGGCTTTAGAGCGGATTGCTTTCAGAGCCCGGGCTCTGAGCATCAGCACTGCTGTCTTACCTGAAGCAATGAAACATCAACATGAAATAGCAGCGCAGAGAGAGCAAGCCTTGCAAAAAGCATGTACATTTGTTTAATCCAAATATATATATTTGCTACACCAGTAGAGGAGCAAATACATGCATTTGTAAATTAGTATATGACGTCTGCTGGAGACTTCAAATAACTTTTTAAGCAGTCAATACCTGCTTTCTTTGGAAGAGAGTTTTCAATACCGTGGACACAAAGACATTGAGGAAAGCACAGATATAGGCAGAGAAAGATGGACATACAGTAAGAGTGGAGGTGGGTAAGACACAGTAACATGGTATGTAACATGGATGATGGTCACACACACATCAGTACCCACCCATAATGGAGGAAAGGCAGAGAGCAAAGCCCAGAGCTAGGGCTACTTGGCTGGTCATGCAGCTCCAGTGTTGGGGCTCTCCCAGGAAGACTATGGAGCAGAGGAAGGTTACCACCAGGCCCAACAGCAGCGAGAAACTCAACAGGGCATCGTTGGCTTTCACCAGAGGGGTGCCAAGGTTCACAGCGAACACCACCTGGACAAGCACAACACAAATACAGTGATTTTCATTCAGGTGTTTGGACAGCAACAAACTGTTTGATGGTTTGGCACCATGCTCGTTACTTTCTATGATATATGAAAGAATCACTGTAAGGTTAAAGAGTAGATGTTTTAATGCACAAGTAAAGAGCAGAGAAGCAAAACTGTCCACTGGAGAGTGTGACTCTGTCCAAAAACTTGGGAAATTCATCGTGGCCATGATGCAAGAGCAACATTCTGATTTCAGGCACTGCTGAAAACAGTATTGCCCACATATTGCATGGCTTTTAGAAGTTGCCCTGGAAGAGGCTCAATTATCATGAATATATATACAGGTGTATATATATATATATGTGTGTGTGTGTGTGTGTGTGTGTGTGTGTGTGTGTGTGTGTGTGTGTGTGTGTGTGTGTGTGTGTGTGTGTGTGTGCATACACAGAAAGGTGGGGCAAACAACAGGAAAAACACCAGTGTGGTATGCATCTGTCCTCAGCACATAGATTCCCTTTCACGCCACATATTTGTTGATCGTCAGTGAAGCAAATATAAATCACTTTTATATTTTTGTTAGCCTGTCATGATGTTTGCCATGTCAACGTTTACATAATTTGCTGCCTCCAATGTCAACAGATTGTAAACTGGTAAGTGATAACTTGGTAATGCTGAAAGCCATAAAGAGGGATCATCACTAGTGAGTTAGGTCCCCAGCTGTCCTATGTGCGCCTCACCCCCACAGCTATGGTGACCAGAGCTCCGCAGGCAGAGATGACGATGAGAGTGATCCCCAGTGGCTCTCCAAAGGCCAGGAACTCAATGGTTTTGGGGTCGCAGGTATCACGGGCAGCATTTGACCAGTAGTCCTCAGTACACTGGATACATTCACGAGCATCTGTCAGAGAGAGTGTTGGAGGAAAGAGGCCAGCAGGGGTTTTTTTCTCCATCATCAATTCCTACTCTTCGAGAAGATTTCCTCATCATCATACAGTATGAAAGTTGTACTGACTTGTTGTGTTGCTGATCTCGCCGTCGGCACAAGGGATACAGTCGAAGCAGCAGACGGGCTCTCCCTGCCGGATCCCCTTCCTGGTACCCGGTTGACAGTTCTCACTGCACACCGACCGAGGAAGCTGGGATGAGGACAACCCAGATTGTCACGGACACACATACAGACAAATGAAGCAGAATGTGGAGGATGTGGAGGATCATGAGGATGCTGTTTCCATGGCCACACAATATCCTCATGGTCTATCGCATGTAAACACAGATACACACACACACACATACATACACCTTCATCTAAATGGTACTGACTTCTAGTTCTTCATTGTTCCACAGAATGGAGCCATTCAGTATGGTCATCCTGGCCTCTGGGGGTGCTGTGCCATTGTAGTGTCCCACGGTGACGTAGGATATTTCCCCGTCACCTTTGAACTGCCAGTTAATGATGTCGTAGTAGCCCTCCACATCCCCGTTGTTAAAGAACACCGCCTCTTCCGTGTGGGGAACGTTGAAACGCACATTCTTAAGGTAGTACATCAGCTGGAGAGGAGAGGGATGGAGGCAGAGTCACGTCAAAAAGAATCTGCTTGTTGTTCTTTTGTTTTAACCTCCAGTACCAGATGGGCGGGGTTATCACAGCAGAGCAACTTTAATATCGGGTTCAGCTGTCAATCAAAGAAAAGTATTCTAAATTGACGTGAGAAATACTGAGAAACCAAACAGGACAACCCAGCGGTGTGGATGTTATTCCTCTATATTGAAATGATGACACACACACACACACACACACACACACACACACACGCTGACCTGCCATGGCTCAAAGTTGGTGATCACAGCACAGCTGTTCTTGTTGAAAGGTCCTTGTCCGGGCTCACAGTGCTCCAGGTTGTGTAAGGCGTGGGCCACAGCGTACACCGCCTTGTACACACTGTGGACAGACACAACACCTTCAGCATCGCCATAATTACTACTCCTAGCAGGAGTAGTAACAGCGGTACAGCAGTAGTACCTGTAGTAATGTTCACAGTAGTAGTGCTGGTAGTGAGTGGTGAGTACTAACTTGTAAGTGGTTCGTAACTGGGAGACATCAGAGTAGGTGTTGTTGAGCTGCGCCAGGCGCTCCTTCCCGGTGCACAGCCCATCAGGACCCCTCCCGCCTCTGGACAGAGTGCTGTTGGCTGACTTAGCCCTCTCTCTGGTCCGCTTCAGAGCTTTGCCATAGTCCAATGTGCAGTTAAACACCTATCAGAGACAGATACGGACAATGCCTCAGATTTGTTTGATCCATCCATATGACTTTCAAATGCTACCCAAGTCACCCCCAATGTCCTTGTGTCAAATAAGCGGCTTAAGAAACGCACCGACTCCCAGAACTCCTCAGTGAGTGGGTCGTCGTACGGGTCCAGGTCCAGTAGATGGCGCTGAAGACCAGGGATATCGGCTCGCTTCACTCCAAAACCCAGGGTACCGGCCAGCACTGAGCTCACCTGGACACATACACACACACACACACACACACACACACTCACTAACAACCTAAAATGTGGAGCCTTTGCTCAATAGCTGTAGCGTGTTAAATTCATACATATGAAATATCTATTAGATTAATCTCCAGTTGAATGCAAATGTTCCCCTATTTCAGATTTGAGAAACTATTAAATAAATTCAAACAATCAGTGAAGTCAGTCAATGACCTTTCACCCTTGGGACTCACCCCAGGCTGGTTGATGAGAGCAGAGGTGACCCAGGCCTCGCTGGCGATCCAGGTGCGGTTGGTCACGTTGTGCCGGAGCAGCTCAAGGATGAGAGGACTGAGGTCCACGTCTGAGGAGAAGACCACGATGATCTTCGCTGTGGACTCGACCACAGTGTCCACAATACGCTGGACGTCCTCTGGGGAACTCACCTGGATGGGATGAAAGGGTATTGACACTTACCGTATGAAGAAAGAACGAAAGAAAGAAAGAAGACGGTAGGCAGTGATTCTCACCTTGGACAAGGTCTCAGAGAAAGAGATGCAGACCCCGGCTTCCTCCACCTGCTCCTTGAACTCCTTGATGCCGTATTTGCCGTAATCATCATTGGCGGCTATGGTGCCTACCCAGGTCCAGCCAAACCGCAGCACCAGCTGGGCCATGGCTGTAGACTGGTGTATGTCACTGGGAATGGTCCTCAGGAAGGTGGGGAACTGGAACTTACTCGCCAGGGCGGAGCACGATGAAGAGTAGCTGACCTAGAGGCCAGATGACAGATGGAGGAGGAGAGGGAGGATATATGGTAAGGGGGTCCATTACACACACACACACACACACACACACACACACACACACCCCACTCACCATCAGCCTACCTGCGGGAAGTGATAGAGCCCCAGTATCCTGGCAGTGGCGATGGACAGATCGGAGCCCCCGGCGCCCACTAGAGCGGCAAGAGGTGCCCCGGAGCCACAGCGGTAGTTGGGTACGGCCTCGTCCTGGCCCGTCAGGTAGGTGAGGGTGCCCTCCACAGCCTTGGAGATGGTGAAGCAGGAGTCGTAGATGACGTAGCCCAGGTCGGTTTGGGGCAGCAGGTCCGTCCTCCGGTTGATCTCGTCGATGGCAAACAGCATGGTCTGGGTCCATCGGAAGGTGCGGTAGTCAAACCTGGAGGATGGTGGGGGGGGGATGAGGATGTGACGGACAGCAGGTTCCTACGGCTCTACTTTACTCTGCTGTTTATAAACCTCACCAGATGCAATGTGTCTTTTACAGCCTGTAAATGCAAGTTCATGTTAAGCTGTCAGATACCGAAACTCCTTGTAAGACTTCAGCCACTGATTGCAAAAAAATGCTTTCAGTGGAAGACACGTGACACCTCTTTTATTCCTCTTCTGGTGTTATTACCTAAATCAGCCACAAGGAGGCAACAAAGTTCCCAGACTTGCTGATCGTCACGCTTGTAAAGGTCCTGTCTCCAAAATAACACAATATGGCTAATTGGCCCCTTTGGTGCTGCCCTGCTGTATCTTGATTTCTGTAGTAAAATCAAGAGCTCTTTTTGTAGGTGACACAAAAGAATAACATTTAAGTTGCTCTAGTTGCTTTAAATTGTCAATGATTTAAAGAAGAAAATAATCTGTTCATTTTCAATAGCCTTATTAGACCATCTATGGCTGGTTTAACTTACATCAACTTCAGTTCATCATATTGAGGAGAGTAAACCAACATTATAAAAATGACATCTGGACAGGTCAACTCACCCCTCACACCCTGAGGAGACAGGTAGGCTTGAAGTGTTTCCGTTGTTGGAAATAATACGTTGGTGAACAGGAAACATCCCCCCGACGACAACCTTCTTCTTCTCTACATCCTTGTAACCACTCAGGTTGAACTTGGCCTTCAACTTGCAGGTGGATTCTGCCAAAAGCGACTTGTGAAAATGGAAAAAGGCACATAATCCAAGCAAAAAGCGACCGATTTCCATGCTATGTGGATGGAGAAAGAGGTTGAGGAGCTCTCTCTCCGTGGCAGACAGTAAAGGGAACAGTTACGTGTGACAGGTGTCTCATCCACTCTCAGGGGAAATGTGTTGTACAAGGTAACCAGAAAACAGATTCAACAGACTAGGACCTGCAATTACACTGACTGACTGCAGGCATATTAATCTTTTTGGATGGATTTGTTAATATCTTTGTTTAAAACAGTAGTCCAGTTCATTTGTATAGCCCTTAATTACAGTTACATCAACCAACTTTAGAGCCTCACTGAGGACAAAGGAATATTCCCATTGAACCTTATTAGGGAAAGAAATTGAAAAAACCTTGGGAGCGGCTACTCAAATAAATGCCATAGCCTTTTCATCTCAGCATTAATGACATCATGAAATGTGCTGCTTTGGTAACTAGGCCTAGGTGACCGCCTCCAAGAGCCTGGCCCCCTGACCCCTAAGTCAAATAAACTCAAAGAAACATCACATTGTTAGGTTTGGTGCCATCATCAGGTTACAGCTCTTTCTACTCTCTCTGCAAATACCAAGCAGTTCATTAGACTGTACACGGGTCTGCTGCATGAGACAAACCGCCACAGGCCAAGAGTTAATTGGTAGCTGCATGTAGCAACTTGTACGCAAGATTACAACACGGCTACTGTTCCTAAATCCCGCATCGTCCCCTGGGTCTGGGTCTGCTGTGCGGTGATGGGTGACTGAACTTGTCTGCTCTTGTCTATCAGTCAGCGGGGAAACACACACCTGAACCCCAGGCCTTGCAGAGGGACCTCTCCCGGCTTGAGAGAAGCGATGCGGACAAACAGGTGCCTCATAAAATCAAATTATACTCTAAACAGCAATCAAGAATAAGGTTGTTATACCAGGATATTAATATATGGTATATATGACATATTATAACCCTATTATACCATTATTATTACATGCATAAATGCCAAAGAGAAGTTCTCATAGGAGGCTTTTTATGAATCATTAGCTAGAGTACACAATCTAATCACCAGCTATATAATGAGAAGCTTGCTGATACAATAGTGTCTGATCACTGAACCCTCGTGATACAGGCACATGAGAGCCTTCTGACTGGCAATGATGAAATCTGCAAGAAATCAATTACTTGCTGTGGGCTACTCAAATTGATGAGTATTGATGGTGGAGGCATGGTGCAGGTTAGCACATTCCATTCATGGTCCCTTTTTGTTCCATTTGCCAAATACACAGGGTCTGATGTAACTAGGCCTCGTCAGGGAGAGTGCTTACACAGAAACCTAGCTTGGATGTTAGAAGAAAGGTTGTATTACAAGGACAGAAATTGATTTTCCAGGTCTAGACATACTGCTGCACAAAGATCTCTACTGTTCGGTTAATTGAATTTGGTGACAAATCGTCCCGGCATGTTCCAAACACTCTTGGGAACCTGGTATTACTTCATAAGGAATCTGTGAACCTCTGCACCATCACACTTAAAACCTTTCCTTCTACGTTGAAGAGGCATAAATGCAGAAACTGACCTAGTTGTAGAGACTTTTTCAGAATTCTTCAAGCTCTCCACCATGATCTGGTTATTAGAGTATATTCCTTTGAACTAACCATGAAAAAAGGCTTCATTTTTTGATTGACGAGTGCCGTGGATCTCCTTTGTCATGATCTGGTGAGAATGTTTTATGTTTTTATGAGCTTCCATGAAGACATTTGCTCACCTGATGTCAAGCTGATGGGGAACTCTCAGGGTAGATGATATTCTTGCACATCTTACTGAATTTTGTACCCTTTCATTTTTGTTCAATTTGGCTCCTTGGTGGGACAACTTTTCAAACTCCTGCTCTATCGTTTCCAATCCAAATTGTTCCAAAAAATTATATATCAATTTTTATCAAAATTTTAATTTATATCAAAATTAGATATCCACCATTTGAAAAAAAAAACTGACACCGATAACTAAAAGGAAACACTTTTAGAGCCCACTATATTTTAGAGAAAGCGAATGATGAACTTGTGTATTAAGATGCATTAAGTGCAAAATGTGTGCATGAGAAAAGAGGGATGGGAATTTCAACATGGAGATCTTTATTAAAGCTCAGATTTTCATTGTACAAATGTCATCATAGTTGAAACTGCATGCGGTGGCTTGGTTTGAGGCATGTTACTAAGGAAAATGAGTATTGTTCAACAAAAATAAAAACAAAAAAATAACATCCGACATAGAATTGCATAACTTAATCTTATTGATATTGCAATAAAATCCAACTACAAAATTAAATGTCCATTAATATCAAGCTTTTGTTTTCTATGGAGACATATGTACCATAAAATACATACATATAAAAGGCAAAACAGAGGGGGGGGAGGGGGCAAGAACAATTTGCAGTTAAGACAAGTTAAGGAACAGTTCATTTTGCATTATGGGTATTTTTGCCACTAAATGTATGGATGTAACAGAGGATGAGAGGCACAAAGACGAATTCTGGAGGCATGAGACTGGTTGAACCACCGAGTCCAAGAGAATATCTCTAATGGTTTCATGTGGGGCACAATAAACTCTTTGAAACTCAGTTAAACCTGAGCAGTGTATTCACTGAGGACAAAGTGACAAGACTAGAGACTAGAGATTAGGATTTACTGAATGTCTTAACAGTACAGAACAGAGAAGTTCACCAGTAATACCTTTCTGGAGACCCACATGGGGCTTATCTTGGAGATGGCAACAGACAGCACCAAGGCTTTATGGGTAAAAAAATAATGTGCAAAAATTTGCTCCCGCACAACTAAGGCCGAATAATGATGACAACAGCTATTCATACAATGGTTAGAAACTGTACTGTAGTTATAATTTCGTCATGTAGTCATTCCTCTTGCCATCTTGTTTTTCATAAAAAGCATACATATTGCAGCATGAGAAAAGTATTATATTCTCCTTTCTGGAGATAAGTGAGTCCAGGTCAGTTTACACCAAAAAAAGAAGAAAAAAACAAAACAAAACAAAAAAACAGGCACATACAAAAGGTTTCTCGCCATTTTGGCCTCCTGCACAGTTGCACACCAGTGATACTGAACAAGCTATTCTCAAGCTGACTGCTGTCCATGTTGGGTATAGCAACAGTCAAAACCTCAATTCTAGTTTGGAGTGGATCGTCAGAAGAGCCCAGAATGATAGATCACCACAGTGTATTCTACATTTGGCAAAACGAAAAGTCTAAAAATAGTTAATTGGTCACATAGTTTCTCTGTTCAGTTTTACTTTGGATAGGCAACCCCTCTGAGCACAGTATACAGGTGAAAAGTGAAAATGAACACATTGGGAGGATAGTCCTCGGCTGAGACAATTCTGAACTACAGCAGTAAAAAAAAAAGACAAAAAACGAAATTTTTTAAACCATCAGTCTGCCGTTCTTCCTCTTCCGACATTGTTTGTTTACCTTCATGCTTTCCTCATTCCCATAACGCAACCTGAAGCACACCGTCAAGATCCACTTCCTGAACTTTCAAAACATTTGACCATTTGACCTTTAATTGTCGACCTCACACAAGGAAGCAGCAATTAAATCTTCCACCAAAAAGAAAAAATGCATTGTCGCACATGGATCCAAAAAATTATAAATTGTCAATATATCATCAATAACCAACAACATCACACCCCGTCGCCAAAAAAAAGAATAAAATTAAGATGGTTGGGCGGCGAGCAGAGTGGTAGCGCCTTTGCGTGTGCGCTGGTCACAGTACTGCCTGCGTTCCATGGGAATGTTCAAGAGAGGGAGGGTGATAATGGAGGGAGGGGAGGGGGGGGGGGGTGTGGGAGTGTTAGGAGAAGGAGATAAAGTAGGAAGGAAGGAACGACAGACAGAAGGGCAAGACATTGGAGGAGAGGAGTTCATCAGCCCTCTCTGATATCAGTTGAGTGAGTGTGTGTGTGCGTGTGTGTGCGCGTGTGTGTGTGTGTGCGTGAGCGTGTGTGTGTGTGTCCTCTGTGTATTGTCATGTTGTGCTTTACTCCCACTCTGTGGTGCCAGGTGGTTTGGAGGTCAGGTCGTACATGACTCTGGAGATGCCTGGGATCTTCTTGATCTCATTTACCATCTTCAGCACCACCTGGGGAAACAGATAAGGAGGGGACATCAGCTTCAAAACAATGAATGGTTGGATTCCAGCTAAGGCCAGGTTGAGAAGATAAACCATGGTATACCTCCTCCGGGATATGGTTGCCAGGCGTGGCAGGGATCCCTGTCATGAAGTCGCTGGTGATGAAGGTGCGGACCACCACAGAGCGCCGGCAGGACGGCTGCTTCTGCAAGGGGTCGCGGTCAAAGTGCAGGGGGGTCAGGATGACCGGCATCTGGCTGATCTTACCAGAGTATCCTATGAGAGAAGGACAGCCAAAGAGAAAGAATGTTTCATTGTAGCAATGACAAACTTAAATGAACAAGAAAGTTACAAAGTAGGTTCAAGTTAAACTTGCTGTTTCAATGTGACTTCAATGTGATCCAATGATGCTTGGATGCATTATTGAGTCTGAATTGGGTCTGGACACTCAAATCAGATCTTCAAAACCAGACAGGGAAGTGGTGTGTTAAGTGTAACTGGAGACATGGTCAGGAAAGAGGAAAAAAAGTTCAATTCGAAATGAAAACTGTTCTAACTGGAGTACATCCATTGAAACTAATTTTATCTTTGGTGGCATGTAACATTTCCCTTGCTGATGCAACTATGCTGTCAAGGAGCACTACTCTAGTTAAGCAGCCATTCAAGGTTTGAAAAAGAATGAATAGGCTCTAGTCTCTAGTCTTGTGATTGTTTCCTAATTGAATTTACATAAGCTACTCATACATGTACCATGTGACCCTCAGCCATACCTGGCAGCTGGAGTAATTTTAACTGGCTACTGGCTTACTTTAATGTTTTGATTGTCATGCAATAAATAAATAAATGCAATTTCTATCCAAAAATCACTTTTGTTTTAATACTGTATTAATGCTGTGTCTAATAAGTAAAGCTAGACCTTCTAGTTTAAATAGTCACCTCAGAGTTTAGTCATTATTTCAAGTGGAGATAAAAATCACTTCATAAAAGCTTGAAGATTAAAGATATGGTAAAATGAAGTCAAACAGGGCCACAGGTATTGGCCAGGTTCAATTAACTCTTACCAAACAATCTGAAATGTTTTGGTATAGAAGGACATGTGTGTTGAAATTGAAAAAAAAAAGGAAAAACATGCCTATTCCCGCTCACAGCTCCATTTACTCCACCCCACACACACACACTTACCAGACTCTCTCAGGATGGAGTGGGCAACAAAGTCAGCCTGTCTGAGCGTGCTCAGGACGCCTGTGGTCAGGAAGGTTGGGGTAATGTCTGTTGGAGGCTCCTTCACATGGGACCCAAATACATACACAACTCTGAGGAGGGGAGAGACATGGATGGGTGGGTTAAAGAGTGTGTGTGTGTGTGTGTTTATTTGTGTCAACAACAATGTGTTTCTAATCACTACGGTTGGATGAATCATTACCTGTTGATGCTATGGCACATGCGAGGAATGAGTCTGGCCAGGAACATGAGAGAGTCCCAGTGTGGAGCTTCTTTACTGGTGACACCACACACATAACTGTAGGACCGGCAGTCACCCTGAGGGAGGGAGCGAGAGGGAGACAGACAATCAGGTTAAATACATTTAGAAAGCACTTTTATTGCAGTATTTAAGAGGTTATTATTTTATTATAGAGGTTACAAAGTGTCACCTCAGAAAGTCACAAAGTGCTTTACAGAGCAACAAATATAAATACAGCTAAATCAACATTTAAAACATGAGTGCATGTATTTTTCCCTTACTTTCATTTTGTCATGTCCTAGTCAGTGTTCCATATTAAACTTTAACCAGTTTCTATAAACAAAGCTTGCATGTTCTGCCCTTTTCTTTCACTTCCATACTCCAGAGGACATAAAAGTCGCCTGTGTTTGTCCACAGTCTCCTGTCTGCCCCCAGATTTGAGGTTTAGGGCAAATTTAGAACTCTGTGGCTTCAAACAGGAAGTAACAGAGACACACCCACCACGCAGTCACTAGCTAGCTGTGGTGAGTGGGTGTGTCTGGATGGGCAGAATGGTCAGGATCATCCTTCCCCCTAGCTACATTGGGACAGTACATATTTAAATTGAAGCTCAGTTCAAAAAAGCTTGAGTGATATTGTTTTTCCAGAATGTGCAGTAGGCGTATCAACTCCTAGACGACAGAGATACAGAGAGTGAGAGACTAAGAGGCTTTGTCAGGGTGGGTGTGGCCAGTGGTTAACCACTAATCTATGGTTGTGACGCAGCCAGAGACAAACATGAGGAGCGGACCGGTTTTGTGCCTCCAGGCAAAACGTCTAAAACGCCTACAATTCTGACGGAATGGATTTTATGAGTTGATTATTGATTTAGCTGGACGGCAACAGCTCTGATGAGCGGGCAGCACAAAAATACCCGATATCAACTCATTGAATTACCTGGACGCCAACAGTTTTGATGGGCAGCAGGAAGGCATTGAGTGAATGAAGGCTGGTGATCTGCATGAGCTTCTCCTCCTCTTCATCTGATATACACGACTTGACTCTCTGCAGCAAGGCATGGGGCTGGAGGGGAGCGAGAGAGGCAGACATAGTTGATACATACCCAGGACTCCATGTATACAAATAAATCACGAGACACGGACAGAAACCTCAAATGTCAGACTGATATGTAGTGTCATGTAGTCTCGATGGACCTTCAATTTGGTCAGTATAACTGCAAACAAACCTCTGGTTAACAAAGAGGTTTTAAAATCGTGACTGTTTTTCACGTGATGGACAATTACCAAGCTCAGCACCTGCTTCCAGTGTTTTTGAAATGCATCTGTAACGTTCTGACCTTTTTGACACTGGCGGAGAAGTCTGTGATGATTTTGAGAATGTTGTTGGTCTCGGCAAAGTCCTTACAGATGTAGGGCTCGTCTGCACAGATCACTCTGATGGCCAGGCCAGGACCTACAGGGGACGCAGAGAGGAAAGGTTTTAGCAAACACGGGAAACATCTCTGGAAAAGCCGTGAATGAGTGGCTGAGTGCGAGAGAGAGACAGAAACAAAGAGAAAAGAGAAAAAAAGAAAGAATAGATATTAAGGCAGGAAGAGAGTTAGAGGGTTAGAAACAGTAGACGATGTCCACTGAGTATCAGGTATATGGAAATCATGCGTGTACTAACCAGGGAAAGGGTGTCGAGAGACTATCTCCTCTGGCAAGCCCAGCTCTCTTCCCAGCGCTCGGACCTCATCTTTGTGGAAATCCTTCAGCGGTTCGATTACTTTTCCCTGGAGGATAACAAAGGATCAACATTGCAACAGAGAAGCAAGGAGGGATATGTTTAGGTGCTGAAATATTGTTCCTTAGTATACATGGGTTGAACAGCCATTACAGATCTACCACCATGTGATAGTTAGCAACAGACATTGTGGGTTGAAGGCATCCTTTGGCTTTCTCCAAAAGTAAACTCTCCTGCATTTTGGAACAAGAGGCACTTGAGCTGCTTAGTGTCCCACTATAATCACCACGACATGTTAAACACCATTAAATCTAATCAGATCATCTACTCTCTAGTACCAGTGGTGCAAGTATGAAGTTTCCATCATGTAATGTCCTGGAGTCATTGTGTTCACAAGAATGCCTCTATACACACACAGACAGATGCCACCACCACGACATAAATACCATATAGATATCAGGGAAGTAACTATGTGTGTGTGCGCGTGTGTATTACCTCATCTCGGAGTTTGCGGATGAGCTCGGTGTCGTTGTGGTGCGTTTTGATGACCTCCGCCTTGCCGCTGGCGAGGTGAGAGGCGCTCTCGATAAGATCAGGCCTCAAGGTACCCTGGGCCAGGAGAACCTCATCTGGCTTCAGATTCATCTCTCCTATCACCTCATTCGCCACCTGGGCATGTCAAGAAAACACAAACCAGTCAGGTGCAACGTAGAAGACGGGAAATCAAGTAGACAAGTTGGCAGATGGGTGTAAATGCCTGACCACTTGATTTACAAGTGGTCAGGCATTTACACCCATCTGCCAACTTGTCTAAACTAGAGCATATATTACATGGCTGTGGAAAAAGTGATACATATTCATTCAAATGGACAAGTAAGAATGTGGGCTGCCGGTAAGGCAACTTGGAAGGTTCAAATAAACAAGTACTCACCTTGACAAATGTGTCTCCAATGATCTTCCTCTTCTCCTCGGGGCTGGTGGTCATATTCAAGGTCTTGCTGATGCGCTTCCGTGGCGTCCTGTCCTCCTCGGAGATGGGCAGGGTTGTTGTTCCATTGTAGAAGGTGTGGGCTGCATTCACCACTGGAGAGAGGGATTTAGGAGGGGAGAAAGAAGGAAGCAGATGACGAGTGGGGTTTATGAGCAAAACAAAAATTACAAGACGTGGGTAGGGCCCAGGGATGTGGTGTTTAAGGACTGCTGCTCTAGAGCAAGTATGTGAAGTATCTGAAGTATGTTGTGTCACTTCCAACAGTGAAATTCAGTTTAGGCAAAGACCTCCAAACACAAGGAGACTAGCTGAATTGCTTGATCGTCCATATTTTTCATTTTCACAAATAAAATACCAGCTTATGTGTTTCATGATGTCATCCACCCAGAAGATGACACTTCTGTGCCCAGAGTACTTATACAGCAGTACATTGTATTACAGAAAGAACAATAAACACATTTAATAATTGGTAATTCATTACAACAATTATGTTCTATCTTTAAATTGGAAAGGTCAGAAACATTTTCCACTCCATTCAGGCCATTAAAACATCCACCATGACCTTTGCCCTTTACCTTTGAGTTTGATGCCCAGCTTGGTGAGCGCCTCCTCCACACTTTGACTCTCTCTCTTTCGCATGAAGCCGTTGTCGATGTGAACCGCTATCACCTGGTCCTGGTTCAGAGCTTTGTTGAGCAGGGCTGTGCACACGGTTGAGTCCACCCCACCACTCAGCAGCACCTGAGGACGTCATCAGAAACATGGTCACTTGTGTACGCCCAGATAGGAGAGTGGCTAGGATCGAATCTCAACAGAACTTCCTCTGTCTCCACTCTATTTTTCATAATCCAGTCAGTTGGAAAGCAAACAGGTGGAATTGGTGCAGAGATGCACCACCAAATTGCAGTGTCAGACAGTATTAGGGATGTGAATTTTTCCTTCTTAGACTGATTTGATAGAAATATCGATATGTAGTTAGTGACTCAACACAGGGAAGCCATCTTTGAGCAGGACAACATTTAATACAATTGCATTCATTGTTGATCTGATATAAAAATGCTTCAATAAGATTCGATTCAGTGCCATAAAGAGCAATGCTGAGATGACTTTTTATGTTGTCCTTATTCTGAATATAGTTTGAACTTGTATATGGTAATCAGCAAAAAACAACAACGTGGTAATCAACATCATCCAGCAACATAGACAGAAATGTCAATGTTAACGGGATCATTACCATTATAAAATAACTCAAGTTTCTGACCATACTATGACACAGCATGTATGGTACCTTTGTTTGATATTTCTCTGGAGCTTGACAAATGAACTTGAAATGATGGGAAAGAAACAAATGACAGAGCTGGTTGGTCCTTATCAAGCATCCAGATACAACTACTGTGGAGTTGACAGTCTATCTGTAAAATAAAGATTGTGAAAGATTGCAATCGTAAAATAATAAAATGCAATGGCATTACATAACTACTTCTTTTGTGGTTGACATTGCAAAATCTCACTAAGTGTATGTGCGTTTAGTGTGAAAACGTTTAGCATGATTAGCATGAGCTACCAAAGTGTACAATACATTCATAGTTGAACAGAATTTACCCAGTCAGACATTCTTAACATTGTCAACAGACATTATTAACAATCCCCCGAGGCGAGCAGAGCAGGGATCTAGCGCGGGCCAGGAGGCGGAGAGACCCAGGAGCGGTCCAGCTGGCCAACGAGGCACACCTGCTCCAAATTAACCTCCCTATTTATGTCTCCCTCAGTAGGTGGATATCACTGGTCTGGAAGCAGCCCAAGGACTGAACCAGGGAAACTTGCCCTTACGGCTGGCTTGAAAAGGCTGCAGATGAATGAACTCAAACCTCACGAGGGGAACATTGATTTATAGACTGTGGATTCAGGCCTGGAAGGGAGTAACAGAAAGCCGCACACCGGTGGTGCCTATTTTACATTTTGTTTGGTTGTTTTGATGCCAAATAAACTACAGGTGAGATCCAGACCAACTCTCAACTGTCCTTCCTGCTATCAGGTGCCAAATCTTGTCACATCCACCCACCCTTTAACCCCATCTTGTCTGTTTGAATCGGTAAGGCCAATTGTTGTACAGCTGTCCTGGTCAACCCGATTCAAATAACTGTTACACCACTAGTACATCAACTTGACGTTTCAGTCAAGAGTAGGGTGGCCAATATTAATGAATTCTATAATTTCAATGTTGATCTAGTAGGAGCGTAGGCTATCACTACATAACCTTTCACAGTGAAGATAGTGGGGTACACACCCCTGCTTGTAGATTCACATCCAGACCTCATATTTTTGAATGACCGGTGTGCCAAAACTATACCTCTAGTTTGTATGTTTGTTAGCCTCTCATATTATTAGTCATGTCAACTTTTACATATGTCAGTTTCTGCTGTCAAAAATAATAAGCATTATGACTGGTATTAATACATTACTGATGACAGGTAGAGACAACTACAGCCTTGACACTACGTTACTGTGTGGAGCTGACTGCAGGCTCTTGCGACTCGCACACCAAAAATGCCACCAATGTGGCAGGAACATGCTATACCAGAATGAGAGAACAAAGAGGTAGTGATGGAAATTGGCATCAGGCCATTCTTTAGGAACACACATCAGAGGCTGAATCTTTTTCTTTACATATAAAATGAGTGCTTTAAGCCAATTTCCTACTCTCATTTATCCTTCTCACTCCCCTGAGAGGAGGCCCAGTTTGTAGGAGCACAGGGAGCAGACTACCTCCTTTCAGCTGATAGAACAGGGTTTAATTTGAGCGTTTAATTGGCTCCACTTAACTCCCCACCACCCCGGATTCCTGGGTCCCTACCATAGAATTGTAATTTTGTGGTCTCCATAGGTCAATCATTTCCTCTTGTCAACACCATTATTTACACAAAACAGGTCTTCTACCTTTACTTAAATTTTGCCCCAAAATTTGGATACCACAACAAACACGTGATACTTTATACAGTTTTACTCACCAGCACTTTAGACTTGTCTACTTTCTCTCGGATCTCATTGATGCAGGCCTGCTGGCGGTCCTGTACAGTGAAGTTACTGGTGCAGCCCGCAATCTCGAACAGGAAGTTACGCAGCATCTCCGTGCCCCGCTCTGTCAGGTCTACTTCCGGGTGAAACTGTGTCCCGTACAGCTTCTTCTGCTCGCTGGCAATACCTGGCGTGGAAAACCAAGAGAGATGGTTACGGTTGCCATTTAGCTTCTCTGGGTGCTTCTTTTAAATAATGAATTCTAGATATGCACACCATATAAAATCAGCCAGAATTAGGCTGTCCAACAGATTTGGAAAGACTGAAGGAAAAAAGAAAAAAACCCACTTAATTTTGAGTACACTAGTTAAATGAACACAATGAGACCAAAAACAAAGTTATTTTGGAGATTCGTGAGCAGACAACCTAGTTTTGGATTGGATATGAAAATCAGTCAACTGCCCTCTGCTGATCCACGGTCTCTCGGCTACTTACCGGCAATGATGTTCCCTGACTGGGCCACCACTTTGAAGCCATCAGCCACCTTGTCCACACTGTCGCCATGGGTCAACAGGACCGGCTCCTCCTTCTGGAGGCCTCTGATAGAACACACACAAGTCAGAGAAACGTGGCATACAATGGAGATCTTATATCTGTAGAGCCCTGTTTGTGATGTATGCCTGTGTGTGCATGTGAGTGAGTGTGAGAGGTAGATAATACAGAAGGATTGTGGGTTTCTATTTTAGACTGCGGTGTTTGTGCGACAACCAGGCAAAATGTGTGACTGGCGCAATGCTTCTACAGTTTATGTAGCAAACACAGCACTGGGACAAACCAATGAGCAGCAGTTGTGCAAGACTTTGTCCTCTGTTCATTCACTCATTCTCTGTTACTTTCTTCAGTCTGTATGTTTTGCCTATCTGAGCTCAAAACCTACTGAGAAGGAGGGTGGGTATCAAAAGCTCTCTGACTGGCCAAGTAGTAATTGATTGAATGTCTGTTTGCAGAGTGATATGTACTGTCGATCATGTACTGAAGTGTCTCTTTGCACTGTCCTGGCACCAAGTATGTCAGTATGTACTGTTCTGCAATTCTGCAAACTCTCAATATGTCTGTCCTGTATTGTACTAGACAAATAACATTATTCTGATTTTAAAGTTAAAAATACATGGACGCACAGCTCTGAGATGTTAATAATTTGAGCCAAGGACAAAAAAAAAACACACACAAAGAAGAGTTATTTTCTTGTGGCCCACATAAACAACCTTATTACCTGAAGAGGGAGCAGGTATTATCCAGTCCAACATCAAACACTCCATCTTCCCTCACGCTCTTTCTGTGTACCGTGCCACCAAAAACTTTATTCATCATCTGTAATAGACGTAACAGAATTAACACTTTAGCACTAAGACACCATTTTAGTTTGCTGCAAGAGGTGCTGTGGTAGCCTGTGAAGTTTCGAGAAGCGGGCTTGTGAATGGAAGGGTGTTGATTTGAGTTCCCAGAGTGGCTGGGAAAAACATGGATGAGAAAAGTGAATGAGTAGTACTCTTTCCTGCCTCAGCTACTGTCTAGGTATACTTGAAGAAGGCACCGGAGTCCCAACTGCCTCAACTGGAGATGAAGAGTAGCCAAGACAAGCCAAGGCAGCTCCTAGGTGTCCATGTGTGTAACTCAACCCCCAAAACTACACAACCAAGCCATTGCTGTGAATAACAATGTGTTCTTGGTCAACTCAACTGGTTGAATGAGGGCTCAAAAGAAAAGCTTTGTGCTCTATAAAGCCCCTGAAGACAAAATTGGTGTTTGTGATTGCCCTGCTCCACAGAACAGCACCCCTAATAGGATTCCGTGACTTGCTCAAAGATACCTCAGCATGGCAGATGCTTGTTGTCACGGGGGCTTGAACGCAGGTCTTGTGGATCAAGAATAGTCTCCCTAATCAAAACACCAGCTTGCTGGCCCAAAATGTGATATGTATACGTGTGTGCGTATGTACCTGCATGCCATAACAGATTCCAAGGACAGGCTTTCCAATAGTGAAAATGGCAGGGTCGAACAAGGGGGCGTCTTCTGCATACACAGAGGCGGGACCTCCTGAAATTATGATCGCCCTGAGGAGAGGGAGGAAGAGAAAGTTAGACAGTGAATGAGAGACAGCTGGAGAACAAGGGTAATAGGAAAGCACATTCAGGTCAAAAACTATTATAAAACACATTCAAAAGAGAACAGAAGTATCCTTGAACCAGATAAGACTCAATCAGTCTAGATAAACAACAGCTTCAATAAAAATAAGAAGAAAAAAAAGAAAAGCGAGTACATTGTTGAGACAGGCCCCTTCTCTGTAAGATTCAGTAGTCTGTGATATTGCAACTGTGGGTGTGCCGTGTGTGTGTATCAAAACATCACAGGAAATACTGTCTTGCTGGCAGATAAAATGGCCACATAAAAAATATACAGCCTCTCATCTTTGGAGAATCCACGGGATTCTAAAAGTTCTCAGTTCTCACAGTAAACGGCATCGTTCTTTGGACTAAAATCCTTCAGTTGTTGGCCAAAAGTTGTCAAGTTTCAGGTCTCCTACCAAAAGGGCCTCAGGCAAAACAAATTTTTTTTTTGACGGTGCTGTTCTTCCGAAGTTGCGTGGAGTGCAGAGGTGAGTAATGTCTGTTATCATTAATTCACTTTGCAAATGTTAAACGGGTTAAAATCTTACACTGGAGAACACACATTATATAGATTTAATATTTGCCAGTGTTAATGTTTACTTAGTTAGATGTAGCTAACGTTAGCTACCTAGCTAGCTAACTTTGGATATCTTTGGTGGCTAACGTTAGCTACATCTACTAGACTAACTTTAGCTTACAAAACTATTGCAGACAAGCTAAGCAAACATTAACACTGGCAAACATTAAATCTATATATTGTGTGTTCTCCAGTGATTTTAACCCGTATAACATTTGCAAGGTGAATTAATGATAACAGACATTACTCACCTCTGCACTCCACGCAACTTCAGAAGAACAGCACCGTCAAAAAAAATAATACATTCAGGCCGTTTCGCCTAATGCCGTTTGGTAGGAGACCTGAGGTCCCTGTGTGTGTGTGTGTGTGTGTGTGTGTGTGTGTGTGTGTGTGTGTGTGTGTGTGTGTGTGTGTGTGTGTGTGTGTGTGTGTGTGTGTGTGTGTGTGTGTAGATGGGGGAGGGACTATAACTATGCTGCAATCAGAAAACAAAACATCCCCAGTCCATGAGGTTTGCATTCTCACCTGAAGCCCTGTTCTCTGATAGCAAAGGCGGGGGTCTCTAAGGGGAGGATCTCGGAGCGCACAAACAGCTCTCGCACTCGTCTGTCAATCACTTTGCCATACTGGGCCCCCGCATCCAGGATCACCACTGCTCCCTCACACGACCCATTCTGCTCCGCGCTGCTGACCTCCAGCTGTGGACACACATTCAGAAGAGTAAAATACACATTTGCTTGTTTTTAAATGATTGCACAGCTTATGCTGAGCTGCTAGGAGAGACAACCCCTTGAAAGCATGCAAGCACAGAGACCTACACAAGCACAAATTTTACCAAATGGCAGGTCCAGGTCTAGGAAGGAACCAAATTAGTGGGGTGAATGGTGGTGAAAGGCCATCGACTCCTGCGAGACTCAAGCTCTAGCCTCACTGTGGAGAATGTGACCCAATAAGGCCTAACACAATTAAAGACATGTGACCTTTAGTACTGACAGGAACTTGTGTGAAATGTGCTGCATCCATTAAGCCCATCTGTAGAATCACATGAGACCTAGTCACTCAGATCACTTGTTTGTGTGATTGCATACATATGTGTGTTCATTATCAAAGATACAAGTTTGAGATGAATCAGTTTCGGTACAAAAACGAAAGAGCTCTATTAGCTACTACTCATCTCTATCAGCAAGAGCTACTCAACCTCTATCAGCAAGAAAAACTGAGTAGATAGGGGCAGGTAGGAGAAAAACATACTCCCACGTGTATTGTGGAAAACACTTCCGCCGTAAATCTTGCATCAGGAATGGCACTTGCCTCTGATTTGTTGACTGTTCTGAATCAGAGTATAAAACAGCCGTCATCCTAGCAGATCAATCAAAACAGAGCTAGCAACGTGGCCCTGAGCAAAATATTTGTCACTTTTATTTCAAACTTTACCATAACAGCCCGTGACATACCAGTAGTGGCTGCTTTCTTGACAGACCGGTAGCATATTGAACAGCAAGTTGGCTGAGACTAGCTTGGTAACGACGTTAGCTAACTGACAGTTACGTTAGCCCAAAGTGTATGACAGCAGCCGAAAGCAAGCAAGCAGAGAATACATAAATTAGCTTCCCCAAATGCTGAATGCTAATTCTCTAAATTAAAGCAAATCTTGCGACAAATAAAGACTTGGAGTTAGTAAATATTGTGTCATTACATGATTTTGGCTGGCTGGCTATGGCTAGCTAACAAACTAACGTACGCGCGTAGCAAGCTAGCTCGGTGCTGATGCGTACATCAGTGATTGGCATTAGCTTGCTAGCTACATGTTCTATGACCAGTTGGCTAAGTTAGCAGAGCCATGCTAAAACCCACGCGGCGCTCCGAGGCAGCGGGTCTGGGGATCCACCATCAGAACAAGGCAATGCGTTTAGTAGTGAAAGATTTGTACAATTTAATTTCTGGTCAGGATCATCGACACAGTCTGTCTGGTTAGCTGCTAAGAGCAACATGTTAGTGGGACATTGCAACAGGCATGCAGGGTACTCATCATCCTCATCGGTTGTGGTGGTACATGCTGTGCAACTTTCCCCCGAGGTACACACAGGCCATAATTAACCGGGGACTTAACCAGAACCCCGAGTCCTAACATCAAGGCAACCCGACTTCAGACACACAGCGTCGCAGCACTGGACATCCCCCCCTCCACTGACCTTGCTGTCTCCGTTGCACAGAGCCATGGAGGACTGTCGTGTTGTGGAATGAGCTCTCCCCTTCGCCTCGGTGTCCCTGGTCTCAGAGAGAGAGAGAGAGAGAGAGAGAGAGAGAGAGAGAGAGAGAAAGAGAGACCGCCAGCTAGTTAGCGCCTGGCTCAGCACGCCGACTACTGTCTCAAATGCAGATTGGGTTGTTGGTTTGAAGGCTAGAAGTGGGCTGTCACCGTCTGTCCTCCGGTTGGAGAGAATAACTTTTGCGTGGTCATACACTGTGCATATGTATGTATGTATATCTGTTTCATGGGAGGAGCGAAAAGTTAATGCGAAAAACGAGAACGGGGCCCGTAGGGGTTGGATGCATGTTATAAATTGACTATAGGATAAATTATTTTTTTCCCTAAAAAGATGTTTTGTCGAAACTTATCCCGGTATGTCATTGGTTCCCAAAGATGAGGAGTCCTTGAGAGGGGACCAGGGTCTCCAGCAAAATGAGGATTAATTCAATTTCTTTTTTTTTCTGGAGACAGAACAGTGACAGCGCGATGTAGGAATGTCTTCTTGGGTCCATTTTTTTTTACTCCCCCCCAACTGTTTTCTCCCTACCTACAGTATTAACAGTTTCCCAGATTTTTGCCAATTCATAGCCAACAACAGATGTATTTTCAGGTGGGGTTCACTCTGACAAAATCTTAAATTGTGGTTTGCTCCCCAATGTTTATCTATTGGGGAGCATCTGCTATGGGTCAGGACCCCAGTTGGGGCCAGAGCTGTTTTTTTTGGATCCTCACATGGCACCACCGTGAGTGCTCAAGTCTGTTTTTTAGGGTGAGACAAAGGTTACTCATTCTAGGTCATGGAATGAAAACGTGAAGCAGCTCCTGCAGGTTGGTATTAACTATCCAGTGGGGAAAGTGTACAATCCTATGCCCACAGATATTTCCCACTTAAAGATAGCAAGTTGTGAGCATTGCCCATAACAAGTAAATACACCCTATACTTTGAGACGAGGAATCTTCAAGGCCACACTTAGACACAACTCTCTTTCAGGCAGAGAAAGTATGTAGGAAGCAGACCCTGTACCTTAATACATCCATGCTCCCAGTGTGGGTCAGTTTCACAGCCACCTAAAATAATTTTAACACTGAGTTTTTGTTTCTTGAGGTGTGATATTTGAATGACCAGTATGAGTGTCTTTTCCTGTTGCTTTTTTTGTTTTGTGCTTTTGGCATAAAGGTAATTACATAGAGAGCGTTCAACATGTGAATACCACCACACAACTGTATCACTTAAGCCTCCACAGAGGGACTTCCTGGATCCAAGAGTTTAATTCTAAGGGCAACCTAGGCCCAACAGTGCCATTTCTTTCCTAGTAGAGTTCTCAGGGCAGAGGTGGGGGTGGGGGGGTTCAAGTGTAACAGGAGATGGAGGGGAAATCCACTCAACATGTCCTGACCACGGTTTCAAGTTTGAGTGCAGACACCACTGCACTAACATTACACCAGCATGCATAAAAACAAGTATACAAACAGGCACAGCACTATCATGTCATGTTCAGAAGAATCAATATTGCATGTCTTATGGCTCAGTGGATGACTAAACATCCAACGGACACCAGCGAGTTATATATCACTATGAAGTTTAGGAGGAATCTCATAGATTCCTCATGTAAATGGACAGAATTTAAATCCCGCTTCAGGCTAAGCAAATACATCAGTCTTCAGTTATTCATGTGTGCTTATCCTATTGCACTGTACCTAAATGGGTCAGGTATTTAGACGCAATATTAGCGCCATCCTGTGGAAAATATAATGAATAACACTTTATATGACACATACTGTACAAAAGCACATACATGCCCCTCACATGCAACCACTCTAACGCTGCGTGCTTTAACACAACTCCACTGTGGTCACAGGAGCTTCCCACTATGTTTGTGCGTGGTCACATGCCATCTGTAGGGATAACCAGTTTCACATGCCACGCTACCAGAGCAGAGCGTGCAGTCATTCATTACCTCCATCTAAAAAGTGGACAAGCATCCTGGTTCATGTTACGGGTGCAGCACAATTTTTACCGAGCTTCCTTTGATAGAGATGGCATTAAAACTTTAATGATGTTTTTGTCCGAGGCTCGTGGAGTGGAAGAGCAAAGGTTAAGTGTGGCCAAACAAACCTTAATATCATTTTGAAATTAATTTCCCCCAATAAATCATATTAATTTATCCGCCCCCGACACCTCCCAGTCTCCCTACACCTGCACTATTTATCTATCTTTTATAACATTTTTTTTTAATACAATTTTTTGCTATTGCTGATAGGTCTGATTATTGGACAGGCACTTGACGATTTACCCTTTTATTCTATCAGAAAGTCGACTGGACAGTGCAATGTGAAGGTCTCCCATAGATGTTTCCAGTGTTCTGTTTATCTGTTTATCTGTCTGTCTGTCTAACAGTGTTTGCCCCAGGTATTTGTTGGATGTGGTGAAAGTTGAAAGGCAAACATCCCATAACACAATGTAAACACGACGAAAGCAAATAATAACATTAACACATTACATATATATATGATATATATACTGTACAGTATATCTAAAATTCATGATAGGATTACTCTATTTCTTTTTTCCTTAGCGGTATGTTTTCCACATCCAACAGGAACTGTGTTTAGTAGCGTTTTGACACGTCAGCTGAAGCTGCCGGACACATTTACCCGTTGCACAAGCACTTCCTGGACCTCCTCTTGTTGTTACTCTTCCCGATGTAACCAGGTGAAACACGAACGGTAGTGGATTTCTTGGTTTTCTTGATTTTTGTTAAAAATTCTACCTCTCCGCGCTTAAGTGGGCGCAGAATAAAATCCGTTTTGATTTGGAATCGGTTGTCGAATTACTGTTAGATTTGGCATGTTGCTCATTTCGCTGTCATCATCACCAGGTATGCATGCATTCACCTGTTATTGTGATTTAAATCGTTTTCTCATCCATGCCTTCAATGATTTTCCTTATTTCTGTTTTTCCTGTACGTGTTTACCCAACATTTAGGGGCTAGCTCAGATAATGCTTACCTAGCCTGTGTGCCATCTGCTTGTGCTCCACATTTCACATGAGTAACGTTATACTTCCTCTTACTGTTGGCTGTTTGCTCAGAGCAGCTGCTACAATACTGGTGACAACACTGGTTATTCTGCAAAGACAGAGTAAGGATAGGGACGTTACCAACCTGCATACCAACCGTTGTTATTGTTTCCTCCAGATTCCCCAAGGGCACAGCTGGTTTGATGCCCACTGCTCCACCATGGAGCTCTCAGACACACACAAGAACGGGCGGCAGAGAAAGCTGGCAGGCGCCAGCCAACCTGAGAACAGCGATATGGGACAGACCTCTGACCCAGAAGTGGAAGAAGAGGCCGAGGGTCTTCTCAGACAGTCGGACTCAGAGGACAACGGACGTCCCAGAGTCCGGCCTGGGATCAGTAAGGAGTTGGGTAATGTGTCACTGCTTCTCTTCCTCTACGTGCTCCAAGGGATTCCTCTGGGTCTGGCTGGCAGCATCCCTCTGATCATGCAGAGTAAGAGCGTCAGCTACAAGGATCAGGCCTTCTTCAGCTTTGTCTTCTGGCCCTTTAGTCTGAAGCTTCTGTGGGCACCGCTGGTGGACGCGCTCTACATCAGCAAGTTTGGGAGAAGGTAAAATGTGCCCTGCATCATCTTTTCCTATTTTTATTACCCCCATCTTCCTCTCATCCCCTGTCACTCTCTGCCTCCCTCGCTCTCCCTCGCTCTCCCTCCCTGTCCCCTTCTGTAGGAAGTCATGGCTAGTACCCACCCAGTACCTGCTGGGTCTCTTCATGCTCTACCTTTCCGTAACGGTTGACTCCCTGCTGAAGAGTGAGGGGGGGCGAGGGCCGGCTGTAGTTACACTAACTGCAGTCTTCTTTATGCTTGCCTTCCTGGCAGCCACACAGGTAGGCATTCACAAACAAACACACACACACATTCATAAGCAAAGACAGACAGTATTTCTTTCTGTCTGTCTCTCTCTCATCCTCCAATGGCTCTGCCCTCTCTGTCTCCAAGGACATAGCTGTGGATGGCTGGGCTCTGACGATGTTATCCAGAGAGAATGTGGGCTATGCCTCCACATGTAACTCTGTAGGCCAGACAGCTGGCTACTTCCTGGGGAACGTGCTCTTCCTGGCTCTGGAGTCTGCCAACTTCTGCAACAAATACCTCAGAACAGAGCCCAAAGACACTGGCATCGTCACCTTGTCGGGTACGGAGCGTTGCTATTGGGTCATTGCATATGAAATGGACCAAAATTCAGAAAAGTGGTTGCACTTGAATCTCAGATTGACCTGATTTTTATTTCATGCATTCCTTGGCTTATTTGAGTGGGAAATCCAAAATTATAACCTTCTTAACCTTGTAGTTGACATGTTAAGGGCCTACAAAGGGGGTGGGGTGTCATTTTTTAAATTCTGCCTGTAATTTTTTTCTCAAGTTCACAGCCTTATTGCTCAAAAACTATTGAAGATATCTTCCTCAAATTTTCAGGTTCCAAAATGTTGAAATAGTACCTAATTACTAACTTAGAGAATGTACAATCAGAGTAATAATCTTCTTCTGGTGGAGCTCTAAAAATTGAATAGAATTAACCAAGTCGCAGTTTTAAAATGGATTAATTTTACCATTATTAAAGTACTGAAGCACCAGAAATGGTTTATTCTGAAAGAAATACACATATATTAAATGCTTTGCCAGTATGATGAATCAGACATAGACACTGTCCTCTCAGGATACTTCTGAACATGAGCAAAATGCTAAAATTCACGATTTTCAAAAACAAAATACAACATGTGTACAAGGTTGCAGGTACTTGTCACTTTAACTGTGGAAGAACTGATATCTTAGCTTTCATTTGCAACAAAAAATGTTTTTGCTCTGGCTTAGTAACTACTTCAGAATTAGGTTCGAAATGCGTGTGTCCAGACAATTAAAAAAATTCAGCTTTATGCCTTGATACAGGTTGATACATGTTAATGAGTTTCTAAATGCATTAATTAGCTGGTTCCAACTGTTCAGGGACTCAACTGCAACTTCTGTCAAGCATTGTGTGCTTCCATCTGCATGTATACATATACGATATGGTGCTTGTTCGCTGATTTCAGTCCAAGTCTGGACACCACATACCTTGTGCAAATGTCAAACCTGATAGGAACATTATAGAAGAAACTACTTAAACATGTTCTATAAAATAATGTGTACTACCAATGGTCAAACTGATGGGGTTTTGACAACTGCTAACTATCAAGCTACCTTGGACTTGTACATGAATGAAACCACTTTCTTGTGAAGTTAATGAAACACCAACTTTGCACCAACATAGTCCATTCTAATGCTGTTCTTCTTATATATTTCAACACTGAAGACATTCAGTCTGTAAGCTTGTTGTTTCTCTGTGGTTTGGTAGCAAAAAAGAGTTTAATAGTTTCACCAAAACCTGTAATCAGCAGACCAGGCAGACCACCAAAAGTAAGCTAAAAAAGAAAAAGACCACTACTTTGGCATTAGATATAGAAAGTGTAGAGAGCTGAGCATTACTCAAACTAGGTGCATTCAACTGCTCATACATCCAACTTGATGTCCTCAAAGTTTCAAGGAGATGCTACTTTGTACACATGTAGCAATTTTAGCTTGAAAACATGGAATTTCGATGGTCAGTCCATTTATTTAAGCCTCACAGCAGGCCCTAGGGTACTGCAGGTTACTTATTTTGTCTCAGTTATATACTAGAAGTCCAACTCTAAAGATTTAAATTATTATTGATACATTTTTTCTCCAAAAAAGGTCAAAAAAGGCTGTATAATTAATGCGTTTTTGGATTTTTTTCCTAGTTTTTACTCTCAAATGAAGTGAAAAGGGGAACTCACATCTGCCATTTTCATAATGAATTATTTCATAATAAATTTGCAATTATATACAGTCATTTGATCCTGAAGATTTTGAGATGATAAAACTCAAGACTAAAACTTTGGATTTCCCCATGAATTAAGTTTATCTACCTAAGAAAAAAAAATCAAGCAATTCTGAGACTATGATGCACACCCCATTGGTTGATTTGTTATGGAATGACCCTATTTTCATTTAACACTTTAATCTATCAATCTACTTTACTCTCACCTTGTTCTCACTGGAGACAGTATTCCCATCCTTAACCTGATAGATTAGCGAGTAAAATAACTTTTGTGATCATTCATTGATCATTCATCAGATGCACCAATTTGATTGAGTGATTGAATGAAGAATATCAGATCCAATCAAAATTGCAGCTTGGCCAGAAAATGGAAACCAATTGAATCTCCTGATATTTTCTGTTCCTCGGCTGCAGACTTCCTGTTCTTTTGGGGTGTGGTGTTCCTGGTTTCCACGACGCTGGTGGCCATCATGAAAAAGGAGAATGTGCGCGGCCCAGGAAAAAGGAAGGTCCAGGAGGAGACGCAGAGTGTCACAGAAACCTATAAGCTGCTGTTCTCTATCATCAAGATGCCCACAGTGTTCACCTTCTGCAGCCTGCTCCTCACTGCTAAGGTGGCCATTACTTCATAAACCCATCAGAGTACCTTTTTAAAGTTGTCGCTTCCCAAGTAGCTTTAGACTTTTATTATTCTCGGGGATCTGCAGGAAACCTTGCATCATCATTTTTTGTGTGTGTGTGTCTTCCAGATTGGCTTCTCTGCGGCAGATGCAGTGACGGGTCTGAAGTTGGTGGAGGCCGGTGTTCCCAAGGAGCAGCTGGCGTTGTTGGCAGTGCCCATGGTGCCTCTACAGATCCTACTGCCTCTGGTCATCAGCAAATACACAGCAGGGGCCAGACCTCTGGATATCTTCTACAAGGCCTTCCCCTTTAGGTTGGCACTCAGGCTCATACGTACCAACACAGTTATTTCAAAGAACTGGATTTTGTTTTTCTAACAGAGTGTGTGCTGTTCTGTGGTTTGCAGGTTACTGATAGGGCTGGCCTATGCTCTGTTGGTGTGGTGGACTCCCAGTGTGAAACAGGAAGGGGGGTTCCCACTCTACTACTACGCTATAGTGCTCCTGAGCTACGCGCTGCATCAGGTTTGCTCTCTCTGTTACTTTCTTCAGTACACTCTCCTGCTCCCCTCCTCCTTTTCTAACCTAACACATTCACACTATTGTCTAGATAGTTGAAAATGTGAGCAGTTCAGGGGACTGGATCTAGCCAACTCGTATTCCTCCATAATATTCAACTGTAGTGACAGGTGACAGGTTAGTGGGTTGGTTAGGGAGGGGGAGGGGGCATGGTTTTCGAAGGGTTGCTGGTTTGAGCCCCGGTACTGACAGTGCCAACCTCTGAGAATATTTACAATGTCAGGAAAGGGGATATAATTATCTCTTTTTTTCAGGATTTCACGATTTTTCAACACAATTGGCGCAAATTTTTAATCTTTTTTGTTTTTCTGTGTTTCTGTCCATTATCTCCTAGTTTGTGTTGGGGTGATCATAGCCCTGTATATTAAATATCAGTCCACGAGTGTATAGTGCATAGGGGCACAAGTGCAAAAAGGGAAACTGTTCCAACCATAGGGATGTACAGCACTGTGTACATTACGTTGTGTGTATACATGGAAGTGTTCAACTCTGCAGTGCTTATTCCTTTTCCCCTGTTTCCTCCCCAGGTGGCGCTGTACAGCATGTACGTGGCCTGCATGGCCTTCCATGCCAAAGTGAGTGACCCGCTGATCGGGGGCACCTACATGACCCTGCTGAACACAGTCACTAACCTGGGGGGGAACTGGCCCTCCACTGTGGCTCTGTGGATGGTGGATCCACTGACCTCCAAGGAATGCCAGGGGGCTGTCGGACAGAGCTGCGGCTCTCCAGAGGAGGCAGGGGTGAGAGAGAGAGAGGGAGAGAGAGAGAGAGAGAGAGAGAGAATGGGTGAATGAGTGTTGGTGGTATGAGTATGTACAGTAGTGTATGATTTGCGTGCATGATCACAGATTAAATCTAACTTGATATCATCTATCCTCTCCTCTCTTCTCCACCACCAGCTGTGTGTTAAGGAGGGCGGCGTTTGTGTGACGTCATTGGACGGCTACTACGTGGAGTCCGTGGTGTGTGCTCTGATTGGCGTAGCCTGGTGGGTGTGGCTAGGGAAGAAAATGACACGGTTGCAGGAACAGAGCCCTGCTGCCTGGAGGTGCAGGATCAACTAATAACGATGCTCTTGTCATCGATAACGCGAACTCTCATCGGTGCACCTCTGCATACTCGGCCCCCAAATGGCCGAGTGCTGGACGGGATGCCTTCCATATCTGCCTCGTTCTCTCCCTCTGTTTTAGTAGGAACTGTAGTCGCTACCCGTGGAAAAAAACATCACTCACTTTCACACACTCTCACTCCATAAATGTGTGAAGAAATGCCCCATATCCTTTGTCTTCTGTGTTGGTAAAAAAAAAAATCCTATTCATCATAACTTGTGTCGTGATCACTTTATCAGTGTCCCTCTGGAAACTTAAGGAACCATTCAGGCTAGCGAAGAACTTTTCTAGGAACTTGGAAATTGCTGCTTTTCTTTCCCCTCAAGCTACACTCTCTACACTGCTGCTGGAAATAGCCGAACCAAACCAGACCTGGGTCAAATAGTGTTTTCAAATAATTCCTATACCAGATGGGTGGAGTTTGCTGCGTTGGTTAATACAAAGAGTGCTTTTAGAGTCAAAAAAGCTGCACTTTTTGCATGTACGCGGTTCCAAATGGTAACTGTTTGAATTTAGAGGACTCCCAATAACCAGAAGTCATGTAATGTGACGTCAGTAAACCCCACACAGGACGCTCATGTTTACCACCCCGCACCGGTCAGTGATTGCTTCATACCAAAGGATATTAAAGGGACGAGAGAGGTAAAAACATCACATCTCCTTTGACGTATTATCATTCTTTTTCTTTTAGCGCTGCTCATTAAATGTGCATCTTGCAGTTTCAGTTTGTCATATCTATCTCAGTTGAATAGTACAAATCTTTCATAATGCAGCTTTAAGCAATCTCAGGAAAGTAACATTCATTTCAGGCTTCTGGCCCATTTTTAGTATACCTATATGTGATTTACAATTTACCTTACAATTTGACACAATCTGAATCCCATCCTCGGGCTGTTGAGCTCCACCCATCTGGCACTGCAAGGTGAAAACTAATTAAATAAGAATTATTTGCAAACGCTTTGATTTAGAGCCAACGTTTGGATTTTTTTCCCCCTGAAGTTATTTGTGCCTTGTGTACACATTCAGCAACAGTCACCCCCAAGCCAACCATGTCTGTTGTAGTGAAATAGTCAGGGTAGGGATAATAACACGATTACTTCATCATTACTTTTAGATTATTTTACCTCCAAAAGCAGAGTAAATCTTCCTTGTAATTTGCACTCTTCATCTACAACCATTTTTAATTTGAGTAAAATGTTATGTTTCTCCAAAACATCAAAATGCTTTTCCCCCCCTGAGTAATCGAACAAATTTGAATCGATATTTCAACCTTTTCTTAAATCTGATCACTGTTTTATGGATCATTTGGAATGTTATTGCTGTAATTTGTTACTCCACAACACTGGAAAAAGTAATATTGGGCATTGAATCTTTTAACCATTGGAATATTTTGGTCATTACTAGGTCACATTTTGATCAGCGCCCGGTTGATGGTTATTGGTATGATATATTTACACCATTGGTACTAGTAATGGAGGGGGAGTAAAAATATTTCCAACATATCTGCTGATAGTTTTATTTTGTGTGTATTTGTTTTATTTTATTTTGTGTGCCTCGTCTCCGCTGGCCACGTTCAGCCATACCGGAGCCTGTCCGGTTCAAAGCCCGCATCTCTATTGGACCACGGTCAAACCTGGTCCACAGCTCAGACAGCCAACGTTTTCTGGTGGGACATATGTGAAAGGTCAATACTGGTGTATATTGATACACTGGTGCAACAATGTACTGGTCGGACCCTAATTTGGTTACAGTAACACAGCCAAGGAGTTGGAGCCTATATTCATCAAGCCTGTCAGAGTAGTAGTAGTACTGATCAAGGATCTCAGATTCTTGGGTCGGAAACTAACACCAGCCAGTAATAGTCAGTTTGCAGTGATACGGTTATCTATCTTTAACGGTAACGGTAATGTTGTGGAGGTCTTATTCTAGTCTAAATGTCTTGTTGGCTGGTAAATTAGGGAAATGGCAGGCTGATTTTGGGATTCAGCAGCCCCTGTGGCCTGTAGACAAAAAAGTAGATTTCTTGCTCACAAAGGCAAAAACAGATCCCAGACCAGCAGCCTTGGTAAAGTAAAGGCCCTACATCGTGCATATTGTAAATACATCTGAATCCAACAGTATTTTCTCTAACACCAGCATTGAAAAGCTGTTCTGTCAAAGGAAAATGTTTGAGCACACAACCAGGGTTCATGTAAAGCTGGGGTCACTGTAAAAGAGTTCTGGTTGATATTGACACGATCGGGAGAGGATTAGACTTTTTGTTCTGTATTTGGCAAATTGTGTTGATGCCTCTGTGAGCAGCAGATCCGGGGTCAAAAATATTTTCCATGTAAATTCATAATTAGACCATTTTTTTCCCCAATCCTAGTTTATTTACTGATCTCTGGGTCTAAATCCCAAATTGCTTTATGAAGAACTGCACAGGGTGACCGTACAGATAGATGTAAATATGCTAGCAGCTATGCTGTATAATGTTCTGATGAGGAATTTTTATACTGACATTCCTAGGATGCAATATTATGAGATTTGAAACAAATCTTATATGTAATAAAACATTTATGCACACGTGTTGGCTCTCCGGTTGTTTCTCTTGAACACCTGTGAATGGATTGTTTTTCATCGTACACAAAACATGGATTTTTTATTTTCCTTGCTTTTAAGGAATTCTAAAATTCCCTCCATAAACGGTAAACGTGGGTGTAACTGTAAATGTTGCTCCTAGTTTTCTGAGCCACAGAGGAGCTGTTCATAGGGTTTTCTTGGCAGAGCACCCTTGTGGTAGGATCGCGTCCAGGTCAATCTTCACACACACGCAATCAATTCGCTCCAGAGATCAGACTAGATCTGACATCGCACCACTACTGCCATGTGATGCAGTCGTGCCATTTTCACTCATTCAGCCCGCAGTCTCCTGAGTGGTCACAAAGCAGCACTGTGTGAGGTCAGTTTGATGTTAAGTGTAGTGGAATAGTGAATCACATCAATTAGCTTTAACGGCGCACCAAGCACAGTTATGATCCGATGATACACCCCATAGTCTAATCTGGCTGAAGAGCAGATAATTGCAGTGTGGATCCCACATCAAATACGCCATTCAACAAGTCATCCATGACACCAATACTGAGAATGTAAAAAGTCAACATTTGTTTTTTATTTAGGCTCTCATTGATCCATCATTGATTTATAGCACACTTGATGCATCCATTTTGTAAAACATCATAAGACATAAAGCTATATTCAATACCAGAACTGCTGCTTGTCAGATGCTCCCAACTGTGATTTTCTTTTTCAATTAATAACTCATATTTCATTGAGAGCCAGGAAGTATTTTTTTAAGAAGCACGGTCAAGACCTCCCAACCGTTAAAAGGAAGCGTTTTTTCTCAATGGCGTTCATTCAAATAGCACAAAGCACTTTGGATGTCGTCTCGTACGGTAGACTGACTGACTGCGTTGTGTGTAAATAAATTGGTTGCATACTGTGTGACACATTATCGCCTTTGATTTCATGGTATGATGCTGTCATTCAAAGGCTGTAGTTCCCAAAAGATGTCCAGTCCTACTAGTCCGGTTCAGCTAGGGGTCGAGGATCAGAAGACAAAAGGTCAAAGGAGACCTGAGGTGGAGGAGAAGTGGTGGCGATGGTGGTGTGGTCGGTAGCACTCGGCTGCAGCACGCCGGAGTCCCAGACCCACACGCGAACTCCAGGTAGTGACGGTATATGTTGTGTGTTGATGTGCAATTTAAGAGTTTCATTGTCTCTAGCGTCCTTATCTTTTTGCTTTTTTTTCTTTAAAAAAAAGAAGAGAAATATCAAAGAAAAAGAAAGTCAAGAAATAAACTCTCCTAAAGAAGTGCGGTGGGTCATAGATTCATACGTAGATGCTCGGGCCGCTTGGCCATGACGGGGTAGGCTTGCTGCTTCATCTGACCCAGGTTGACCCCGGTGGGCTGACGGATGGGCAGGGGGGCCGAGGCCTCGGAGCTGGTCATCACGTCCATATGCTCTGGGGTGGACAGCTCCATGGCCTGCTCCTGGGGAGACTGGAGGAGACCAGGTCCTCCGCCGGGGAGGAGGGGGCTCCGGGACCAGCACTCCGGTCCTGAGAACTTGACTGGGCTGGAAGGACGGAGGTACGGAGTGGGGAGGAAGGAGGGAAGACAGAGGGACAACAAAAGATGTCATAGGCATGTTACAAAAGTGATACTTCACTCCAGTGAAATTTATCATGGTTTAGGTAAGAGTCATCTTGTACAAATCATCTCTTTGAACATATCTATTCAACTATAAATAGCTTTAAAACTTCACTCCATAACTGATTTTAATCTCCGATAATCCTGTTTGTATTCAAATGCGTTTCGATGACATCACGCGATGGGAGAACTTCTGAACTTCATCGATTATTTTTGCATGAACTGCCGGTAAATGTCTTCTCCCATTCAAATCCACCTAAGCAAATAAAGAGGCCCATTGAGGACAGGAGGTTCAGCAGTCGAGGGTCTCAACCATTACACCGCCTCTTGCCACAGACGGATTTGTTTCTGGAGAATCTGTTGAGGGGCTGCCATACCTGAGAGGCGTTCTTGGGCTACCCAAAAACCGCCGAGGTGAGCGGATTTTGGGCTCAAATGAGAACTTTTCTTTGACGTTTTCCAGGACTGACGGAGCGACGTATGTGAAACCCTACAGGAGCACAGGGAAGACAAAAGGGGAAACACAGATACAAGTTAGTGCAGTCAAACCTGTTTGTTTGGTTTTTAGTAGATTAGATGTTCTCTGTGAGGAAATGCCATATGGCTGGGGTTGGGTGGCTGGGCTGGTGGATCATTTCATATACTGAATACTAGAATTTTGAAAGATTTAACATGTTTAGGCTGCATGTCTTCATCAGGGTTTCCCCCCCCAACACAGCCAAAACATGTTGGTGAACTAATGACTGATTTTACTTGCATAGAAAGAAGCATGCATTTCAGTTGTTCTCCTCTAGCTTTTTTGGGGTGTGTGTTCTAATGAATACTGATCAAAAGACACTGCCCATTTGAAATAGCAATGAGTTGTCAACTTGAAAAAAAAAAATGGAGGGGGAAAAGGAGAAAGATGTTACCAGGAAGGCTTGATTGGCACTCTCACTAAGGGTCGAGTCATCTGGGCTGTCGACCGGCGTCTGACTGGTGAACTTCGAATCAAACTGACTCACGTCTTCAGCTGATTGCTGCGAAGATGGACCAGAAAAACGGAAACACAGGTAAGGTGCAGAAACATGAGCAGGTGTGTCGGCTAACAAGATGTGGGTTTGAAACAGGAGAGGACCTGGGTTGAATTACTTAAACCAGTTTGATTGATGTTATCAAGGGCAATGGACACGAGTGAGAGATTCTCTTAAAAATGCTAAAGCCTGCCCATCTGACCAGAAAGAAACCAGACACTCAAACCTATGTTATGCAGGTTTCGGAGAGAATAGTGAGCTGTGCAATGATCACTTTCTATGATTAGAGTTAAATCTCACCACATATCGTAGAAATACCCAAAAGGGAACCAACAGTAGGTTAAGTATGCTTCTTTCCATTGTACATGTGGTAAATACAGCTTCTGTCCAGCTATGAATTAAAGCTTTCACACACATATACAAATATACCTAAACGTTATTGACATTTTACTGAAATTCCACACCTGAAATAAAGGAGTCTTAACAGTAGTCTTTACTTCAGAGTTACTCCCGGTCTGCTCCCCTGCTACTCACCAGGAAAGGCTTGAAGGGAGGCTCCACTTTCCTAGCCAGCAAATCTTCCCAGTTGATGTGTCGAAAGAAGGGATGGGCCTATAGGACAAGTACAAACAGTGTGCCATGAACATTACAATTTGATATGGATTGCCAAGCATATGGACACAGCTAGGTGTGAGTATGAGTGTGTTCTGGGAGTGTGTAGGTCAAGGATTCTGCAGAACAGCTGAACACGTTTAGGAAGCTGCTTTACCTCAGAAAAAATTCAATGCAATGTGCAAAATGCAGGACAGTTTAAAAAAAATAAAAAAATAAATTCCTGATTAACTGTGCAGACCCTAAAGACAATGTCAGGAATAACATTTGAATTATTTGTTAATTTCTCTGCGTTGGAACTACAGTGTCAATGTTTTCTTCCCCGCCCACAGAGCCGGTTTGATGTACCACTGTGTTCAAACTGCATCCTACTGCAGCTGCCTGTTCTCACCTGCACCTCTGTGGCGTCTCCTGCCCCTGCTCCCAGCCGCGACGAGGCGTTTCGTTTCAGCAACTGTCAAATACCAATTTCACATTCATGAATGTCAATAATTTCAATAATAATTTCAATAATTGAATGAATGCAAGTTTGAAAGCAAACAGGAGCTACCCGTTTCAGGAGGTCTCTAGCTTCTTGTGTGAGGTAGGGTGGGAGGTTGAGCTTGCACTTTAAGATCTTGTCAATCGTCTTCTTTCGGTTTTCGCCAGTAAACGGTGGCTAAAGTGGGAAAGAAAAAACATTTCAATCTCATGATTCTATGTTGGGGTAGATTACAAATTTAATATAACATAACAAGACAAAGGGTGTTTTCACACTTGGTCCATTTCTGCCACTACTAGTGAACTTTGGGTCATATGTGAACGCCACAGAAGATCTCAGACCATCAGTTGGTTTTGTGGTTCAATTGTTTTTTTCCTCTTGTGAACACAAATCGCTCCTGGTTTAATCGAAAAAGGAAAAACACAAGGAAATGGATGCTGCGAATAGTTGAGATGCTGTGGATGGAAAGTGTACTGAGATCCATTAGAGTACAAGTGCCCCAGAAACTAGAGTAGAACAGAGTCCTCTTTCAAGTAAACATCCAATGTGGATGCAAGAGAAACTGAGTTCTTTTTCAGTTGATTCACTTTTTGTGTGGTTGTGTGGTTCATCTAAAAGAGAACTATATGTGAAAACAGCCAGAGTGAACACTCTGGCTGTTTTCACATATAGTTCTCTTTTTGATGTTTGTTGTTTGATGTTTTTCATTTTAAACTCACCGCTCCCGTAAGCATATCGTACATCAGAGCTCCCAGACTCCACCAGTCCACTGCTCTGTTGTGTCCGCTTCTCATAAGGATCTCTGGGGCCCTGGAGCAATATAAGTGCACATTGCTGACTAAACACTTCACTGTTAGTCGGTGGAGATAGAGGGTGTGGAGGATGGAGGGGGAGCAGGTGTATGAATGTGAAAGAATACGTGAATGTAAAAGCGGATGAGACAGTCAGTGTGATCGAGTGTGACTGTGTTCACACTGTGAGCAACACCGATCAACAAGTCACTGGAAGTCCATTCATTTCCTGTAGACCACAGGAATAAATGTCTCAAAAGCGATGCTTGGCGAATGGCTGCATCCATCATTGGGGTCAATGGTGAGCTTTCAAATTTGGGTATTTTCTGTTTGTCAATTTATTTTTCTGTTGATTTTCAAACAATGCCTGCCTAATTAGTGATTGCCCGCTAACTAACTAAAACAAAGTAATGTATGAAAGGCAATACCAAAGCAGCAAAAAATACAAAACTTTGTAGCTGCACAAGACCACTTCATAGATGCAATTGGAGACTCTTGCTACAATCGGTCAGAGTAGAGCGACCCATCGACCAAGTTGCTTGCAGCGTGAACGCCCTGTGAGTGAACATGTGAATGTGAAGGAGAATGAGAGAGCGCATGACTTACATGTACTCTATGGTACCACAGAAGGTATGGGTGACCGTGCCATCGTGAATGGACTCTTTACACAGCCCAAAGTCTGTCAGCTTCACATGGCCTGGGAGGAAAAGAACACATCTTCAGACACCATCAGGTTGAACTCTCACACCACCTTCTGGCACATACACAATCAACATTCGCGTATAGCAGGGGTGGGCAATCATGTGCCACGGAGGGCCGAGAGTACGCAGGTTTTCACTTCAACCAGCAGGTGATTTCACTGATTAGTTCCTCCTCTCTGGTTGAAGGTGTGTTAATCAGTGAAATCAGCTGCTGTAGTCTTTGGTTGGAGCGAAAACCTGCAGACTCTCGGCCCTCCGTGGCCCATGATTGCCCACCCCTGGTGTATAGGGAACTGCAGTCCAGTGTGCACGATTGTTGTGTACTCAAACTGACCCAGAATTAACATGGATTGTTGAACGCACGCACACACTCTGCGACTTTGGTCAATCGAGAGTTACCGTGGTTGTCGAACGTGTCTACACACAGACATGCATCCCACAAATCCTCACACACACACACCTTGGTTGTTGAGCATGATGTTCTCAGGCTTCAGGTCTCTGTAGATGATGCCTTTCTGGTGCAGGTGGCCCAGAGCCATGGAGATCTCTGCCAGGTAGAAACTGCAGACAGACAAAAAACAAAAGGAAACCTCTCATTAAATACACTGAATTTCATTCCCAGACATGGCAGAGTGCAGTGTTTCATCAACGTATGGTTGTGACCCAAAATGTGTCACAGGTCCACATACACAAAAGATATGATAATAAACCACGTGCTTCTAGTGGCCGTGCTCACCAGGCTGTGTCTTCCATGAAGATGCCCTCCCTCTCCAGCTGCATGAAAAGCTCTCCTCCTGCACAGGTAAACACATGTTTAGCTTACGGCAAGTATCCAGGTAGTACCCAGTTTGAACCCTGCTGAAGTGTCCTTGAGCAAGTCACTGAATGCCTACCAGCTCCTGAGGCGATGTTCTGTAGCTGACCCTGCACTCTGACCTCCCTGGAGGAGGCAAGTGAAAAGATTATTATTATCATTATCATTATTTAGATTATATAAGAGCCACTAAGCCAAATGCTGGTACGCTTCAGCTGTGGCTGGTTTGTCTACTCTGCCAGACACTTTGGCAGGTAAGGACATCATCTTTTTGAATAAGAAAAAAAAAACAACTAATGGAACTACTAGGGATTTCTACTGTGGCCAGTAATGGGCAAAGGCCACTTTCCCACCCTGGCAGGAACCTAAAATGCTCAATGGGTTGTGATGAGCCTTGGCCCAGAATCAAACACTGAACATCCCATTTAAAGCTGAGCTAGGCAAGATTCTCACTGAGTACATGTTTTAATCATGAAAATGTCACAGCAGAAAAAGGTGCAAAACAGTCCGTAGTTTATGCATTCATTAGATGCATAGAAAAAAATAGAAGTAGAAAATAATCCAAAGTATGCAACACCTCCATCACAATGCAATGACGCAGTGGTAACGGATTTCGCTCATTTGAAATGAACTTCCATTCACGAGCAACGCATTCAAAGCATCAAGTGTGATACCATAGGCTGAAAAAGGAAGCCTAGGTGCACTTGCATTTTGCTTTCACTTATTTTCTACAGGGAAAAGAGTGTCTGCTCTTTTCCAGCAAACACCCTGCTTCACATTCATGAAGTCAGACACATTCATACCTGGGAGCTGCCCAGTACAACTCGTCTTCTACCACTGAGCAGCTCCACAGGAGCAGATGGAGGTTAAGTGCCTTGCTCAAGAGATCCTTGACGGTAGTGATTGAGGGAGCTGAGCAAGTTTGTCATTTACTTTCCGCAGCCGGTCTGGGAAGTTGAACCAGCAACTTTCCAGTCACAAGCCTGCTTCTACAACATCTAGGCTACTGCTGACCCACTGACAGAACACTTAACCCAATAAATGTCAAACCATTTAGTGCATAAACCCCTCTCTGAATCTTCCCTCTGGTAAACAGCACACTACTCCTTAACTGTACCCTTCGAAAGTTAGTGTAGCATTATACTTAACCACGGTTTGAAGGAGGAAAAGGTATGAGAACCTTCCCAGCAACCTGAGCCTACAACCCCATCTGTACCAAGAAACATTAATGTCTAAAGGGTAGAATGGAAACTCAGGAGACAGAAGAGAGGTGGAAAGAATGGCTGGCCATCCATCTTGTTGTGAATAGTCTGTGGTGTCTGCGGTTTGTGCCTTTTTGTGACGAGTGTGTGTGTGGAACAGAGAGGTTGAGAAAGGGCTCGGCCGATCATTTAAAATAGTAAGCCAATGCTTGTATAGTATAGAGCGTGGTCTTTGTCAGCGGATTCATTTGTGTGCTGTCATGCGTCATATCAGGACACAAATGAGCGAATTCTAACTTAAGTTGTTGGAAGGAAGCATCTTGCTGCTGTGTTCACCTCCTTTTGGCCAATCAGGGCAATTTGTAAGGATAGCTGCATTTGTGTACGTTTTGTGTCAGTCAGAGTGGTGTAGGAGAAAGGGCCTTTCAAAGTGAGACATTTTTATCTATAATTATAGTGCCCCCCCCCCCCCCCCCCCATCAGGTGCTGTAATGTTGTTTTTTTTAAACAGCGGAACACTGTCGCTGTCAAGATACATCACCTCTCCAAGTATCATCAAAATTGGACCAGTGGTGTCTGAGAGATCATGTTTGGTTTCAAATTATGACCTGTAATCATGGCGCTCTCATTAAGTGTAATTTTTAAGCGCAAGAACACATTGCAAAGATGATTCTTGCAAAGAACGATATAGCAGTAGTGGCCTTTCAAAGGTAGAAATCTCGTCCCTTAATTATCGTGGCCCCTTCAGGTCAACCAAAGTGCGGAGATGTGTCAGACAGACGGGACAGTGGGGGACAATTATAATGTAATTGGATTGAAACCATTTCACATGTGCTGTGTGTGTGTGTGTGCTTGCGTGTGCATTCATTGCGTGCATTGCTCTGTACTGACCACTGAGGTACTCCAGGATGAGGTAGAGCTTCCCTCCTGTCTGGAAGGCGTAGATGAGATCCACAATGAAGGGATGCTTCACCTCCTCGAGAATGTTCCGCTCTGCCTTGGTGTGGGCTGTGTCCTTAGCGTTGCGTACAATCATCGCCTGGTGGTGCAACCCCCAAACATTTAGCAACATTAGTTAAGATGCAAACAGGATGTGGAGGGGTGTGTGTGTGTGTGTGGGGGGGGGGGGGGGGGGCAAAGGTTTTCCTGGCAACTTGCTGTGTATCACTGCCTTATCAGTTGCATGATAGTGATTACCTGTTGGTCCCTGAATAATAGGAGCTCAAAATATTCTGCTATACAATATTATTGATTAAGGACAGAGAAATGGTTTAAAAAACAAACAAAAAAAAAAAACATTAACCACTGTCATAATACCTTGTAGTTGCACTACAATGCTGCTGGTCATGTTAATTCTGTAGTATGACATGGCATCTATCCTAAATCTACTGGCTTTTATCCTGCTAGTACCGCACACAATTGCCTGCCACTTTGCAGCTTAACGATCCAAACTGATAGGTTGAAATTTGGCAGATGTGAAATGTGTCACTAGGGTCATTTTAGTCAAGCAGAAGCAGTGTGAATATCAAGCAGACTCAAATGAGCTGAGACAGTGTGTTTTAATTGCCAAGGCTGCAGCAGAGCAGCACAGATGGCAATCTACCAACTAGTGGTGAAATCTTACCCCACCACTGGCTTCAAGGACAGACGATATTTGTGGACAGAAGCAGTGGAAAACAATGTTTATTTGTAATAACAAGCATGATATATAAAGTATATAATACAAACTGAAAACAGCTCTATACCACTGCATGTGATTTGGTGCTAATGTATAAGTCAGTAGCATAACTAAAGCGATCAGAGCAAGATTGCACACGAAACTGACAATATGGATAAAAAATAATAAATACCTTTTTTAAAACTTTCATGGCAAATATTTTGCCTGAAGCAGCTCCAACAACTTTTCGGACCTGAAAAACCTAAAACGTTAGGAAAAGGATTAACACATTTCCTTTAGTCAAAGAGTTGCAAATGTTACAAGTCAAATAACACAATAATTCACATTATAGAAGCAAATTATTTTAATGAGTGTGTGTGTGTGTGTGTGTGTTAGAGTACTTTCTCAAGGCTTGTTGCTTCTTGGGTACCATAAGTACCTTTCCATAACCACCTTTCCCCAGTACGCGCAGGAGCTCAAAGCACTCAGGTCTGATGTTCTCTGTCCCTTGATTGACGTTGTCCTCTGATATCTCAATCTTCTCACAGTCGTCCATGTTGCTGCACAGATACATTAAATGCATTATGCAAACACTTGTTATTTTTAATACTTGCATGCATGCATGCGCAGAGAAAAACAGTGAACACTTACAACTCAAATCCACTGCACTGGTCCATGAAATCATGGATTTGAACCTGGCAGAAAAAGCAGAAAACATACTTTAATCATAATTCTTTACTGTGTTCTGTTCTCCAGAGGAACAGGGGGACTGCAGTGGAGAAAATATCTGGCTCCACCAGCTGGACCCAGCAATGTGAATTTGTTTTTGGATTGTGATTTGATTTTGGTTTGTTTTCTTACATCTGAGGTATTTTTATTCGATAAGCCTTTTGGGGCTTTTCATCATATTTTCCCTTCTGTGTTTTATTACTTCACTTCTATGTTCAACCACTGTGCAAATAAACACACTAAGTATGCCTACATGGGTTTACCATAATACAATAGTTCAATCTGTCATGGAGAAGATCATCTGTCAATCGCAAGATTTCAGCAATTCAATTATGGATCAAACTGAACTAAGTGAAAACAGAGGTGCAAATCTGAATAACATTTAGGTGTAAATGTTAAAAGATTGCAATATATTGCTACCGTATACACTGTCAGGTTTAGCCGAGCCTAAAGTGTTCCTTTCCTGCTCTATAACTTCCTATGTTTATAAAAGTGTTCAGTTTCATATTCACACAAGAGTTGTGATGTGATACTGACAAACAACAGCTGTGATGTAATGTAGTTTGTTGCCCAATCCTTGCCACATTATATTGTATATGATGCAAGAGAATGTGTAACCAAAGCTGTCAACCCTAACGAAAAGTCACTTTAATATTCCTATAGGGACTTACATTAGTCAGTAGTGGATTTATAGCGACTTTAATATACTATTCTTATCTCCTATCGTGTCACTATTCCTATAATAGTATATTATGGTTTTGCCGTAGTGGTTGTACAAACATGTGTCTAGTGATATTTATTATAGGATTACTATAATTCCTAACAGTGAGGACATCTACAGCTGCAAAGTCTTAAAAAGCTGCATTTTCATGTCAGGTAAATTATCATATGTCAATTTGCAGTCTAAATTCTCAGAAGAGTTAGGCATGTGCATTTCGGCCTCTGTCAGTGTGGACACACAACCCTCAAGACCCCAGAGCTCCACAGCAGCACATTGCCAAAATAAACTGTTGAGCGCCAGCGAGCAACCAAGGCACATTTGTCACTGCAGCGCTTCTGGCCAAGTAAGGCTTGCCTGCACAACTTGCACAATAAATCGAAATTGACAGCAATGATTTTGCAGAATATGACAAAGTTAACCACGCGGTGCATTCTAGCAATGAGCCTAATGTTACTGGTAAAACAACGCAGAACAAGTGACAGCTCAGTCACGGTCGCTGGCAGGCTAACGGGTGGCGAGCTAGCACTAGCTGCTGCTAACCCTGTCAAATAGGCCTGAATGCATCGGCTGCAAACCGAGAAGAGTAGGCCTGTGTTGGCTGGCAGGTTACCAAGCTAGCTACTATCCATGTAGCATGGCTATGAGGAACAGTTGCTGTGAAAACTCTTCCAATTACAACCAACGCGGGTTGTTACATTACCTCCTCAATCTCATCATCGGAAACATTTTCCTCCGGCTGATCCAAATCAATGTCGAACACCCCAGCCATGGCGGCGTTTCGTTCAGTTTCTCGCTCTCAGACCGTGAGAATAGCTGGCGTCCCCCACCTCATGGACAAACACACACGGCCGCCATAACCGGCTACTACACTGAGCATGCGCACTGCACAACTCACCGAAAGGGGCGGTAACCTGAAGGTTTTGTTGCAGGAAGAACAAGCTTCTGGTATTTCGTTTTTGACACGGCGGTACCACACCAATGTATTAAAAAACAAATGACGCAAAAGTTCAACATATATTTTATGTTATCTATTATCATCAAACACCTATAATAATTGCATTTTATTATCCCTCAAAACAATATAGTTCGTCAACACTAGCCAAACAAAGTTGTTGCTAAGCGACACAAACTTTGGTTAACGCAGGTGAGCGTTATTTCTATTGTTTTGCACTGGACGTGTAGTCGAATGTGACACAGCCAATCAGAACTGAGGACCGGAGCTATACTATATTTTGTGTATACACCTTTGTGCATATGCCGACATAACTTTGTATACATGTCGTATAAATGACAGTGTTTTTGGTTTGGCAGATCCATCCCTAAATGTATTCTTTATTTTCACGTTTGCACTTTCTATTATTCAAAAAACGTTGCACATGCTCGTCAATGATGGTTTTATTTTGAAGGTTTGGACCGGATGTCTTTTTTAACTTGATACAGGCGGGTGGCAGGCAGAGGCACAGCTTCAAAGTATAATAATGTCAAACATCACTCAAGGCATGATTTTACACTGTTTGCTCTTATTAGACTGATGAGAAAAGTAGTGGTCTTACTTAGGAGAAAAGTTCGTTTTATTCCTCTGGCTACACGATGTCCATCGTAACAGTACAGCTTGGCCAGTGCGGTAACCAAGTGGGCCAGGAGTTGTTTGATATTATCTGCAACGATGCACAGGAGGGACAAAGGAAAGGTTACAATGAATCCAGCACCGAGCGATTCTTCTGTGAAACAACACATGGAGGTAAGGGTTTCGTGCATGTGTCTGCCCCCACACCGTTCCCATTTTCTAGATTGAAATAAGTATGGTGCGTGTCTGTCTGCCGGCCAGCATGCCTGTCAGTCTGTCATGTACTTTTGCCTTTTAACCAGGCCTTGTGGCCAGGGCAGTGCTCATCGACATGGAGCCTAAAGTGATCAACTCCAGCATGACCAAAGCTGCAAAGTCTGGCAGGTGGCAGTACGGAGACAGATCCCACTTCAGCCAGAAGCAGGGCTCTGGAAACAACTGGGCTAATGGGTAAGGGGATGTCAGACAGAACCATTCTTTCGTTTTGTCCATCATTTACAGAAGATCTAAAAGAAAACATCAGCGTAAATAAAGTAAAGACTTGCACTGCTGGCTCCATTAAGCCCCACTAGGCAGAGATGTTGTAAAGCATTTCAATCAGCTGATCAGGTCATTCTCTAAGTGCAGATCAACAATGACAAAGTGACCAACATATTGGCGGCCATGTGAATGGGGGCATTTTTTGGGGGGATGTGACTCCCATTAGATGTGAAAAACCCTGATAAATCACTTCCCTGATATTGACAGATGGCTCTCCTTGCTCCTTGCCTCTAGGTATTGCGTCCACGGGCCACGTCACACAGAGGTGCTGGAGGACCTGGTGAGGCGAGAGGTGGAGCGCTGTGACAGACTGGCTGGGATCATAGCCATGATGAGCGTGGCGGGGGGCACAGGGTCCGGGGTTGGTACCTACGTCACCCAGCGTCTCAGAGACATCTACCCAAACTCCTTCATCTTCAACCATCTCACCTGGCCTTACGGTACTGGAGAGGTATGGAGACTGGTGTGAACCGTGTAATTGACAATTGCAGTAAAAAGACAGAGTTTGATATTATTATATAGAATAATATGCTCAGGCTTATAGGATCATTTTATAATCAAAACAGTGAGAGCCAAGCAGACAAGGCCACACACACACAAGAAGGCTACCAAACACATTAATCAGTTAAATTGTAAACAGTTCTTTCGCACATTTATAAACCTGATCTTAATGCCAAATTTGCTCTTAGTATCTCCACTTTTCTGATTTATCAAAATGTAAAATGAATATCTCACTTCCAGTAGTATGAATGCTATAGGTATACTTTATATTTTGTAGTTTTTTTTTCATCATATTGTTTCTATAATGGGATCTAAGATAAAATCAATAACATAAATGAGGCCCATAATATACAATGTATTGTTATTGTCGAGTGAAAAGTAAAAATTTTTGTGATAAAATTGCAGAAGAATAAAATAAATTAATAATAATAATATGTTTTTAAACTGAAGGATTACAATGTCCTCTATGGGTTGAGAAAGTTCTATGAAGTTCTATTTCAGTGCCTGAAAAGTTGACATTTTGGAGGTACAAGGTTTTCACCCGACGACAGCGATATGCAATGTTAAAACGCTGTGTGACAACTGACTTGTCTCGTCAGTCATCTCTCTGTAATAACCCCCCCTTTTTTGGCCTCTTCTTTCAGGTGATAGTCCAGAATTACAACTCTGTGCTGACGCTGGCTCACCTCTACCAGCTGTCGGATGCCGTCCTGGTGCACGAGAACGACGTGGTGCAAAGGATCTGCAGTCAGCTGCTCAACCTCAAACACATCTCCTTCGGCGATGTCAACCGGGTTATCGCCCATCAGCTGGGCAGTATCCTGCAGCCCGCGCTCACCGGCGACTGCCATGGAGTCTACAGTAGAAATCCTCTAGGTGAGAGAAGCAGACACACACACACACACACACACACACACACACACACACACACACACACACAAGCGAGCAGTATTCTTAGAGAGCATGGCAGCAAATGCAAACACACACAATATTCTCATGCACAATGTGGCACTTTCAGCATTGCTTGAATTCTACACAAACCCAGAGCCTCTTTACCACTAGGTTGCCATTATTCTTCTAACGTTTCTCGATGCCGTGCTCTTCGTCCCCCAGGTGAGTTGGTGAGCGGCCTGGCGTGCCACCCAGAATACAAGCTGCTGAGTGTGTGCACTGTCCCTCAGATGGCCAGCTCCTCCATCGCCTACAGCACGTTCAGCTGGCCAGGCCCGCTCAAGCACCTCCGGCAGATGCACATCTCCAACACCAAGATGGAGGAAGGCAAGTTCACTCAATTCCAGTTTAGTTTGCTTCGACAACATAACAGAAAGTTCATTAAGTTATTTGACCACTATTTTTATTTTTTTTAAAGGTTTAAAACAAAGCTAATTGAAGGGAAAGTGGATTTATCCTCACCTTGGGTGTAATGAAGTAACAAGTGAAAGCATAATGCACTTAGTTGCAGGAGTTTGCTGAAGCAGGGATTCAGGAAAAAGTGCTGTGTGAATAGAAGAGTTAGAAGAGTTAGTTAGAGATGAAATTTTAGTTTACTCAATATTGCCATATTAAGGAATTAGGATTTACAAGACGAAATGAACTGGAAAATGGAGCGGGACTTCACATTGAGGGCAGTACTGGTAACAGGTTTGATCAGCACAGATAGTTCTGAAACAGGCGTCCAATTGAATTGAAGTTGTCACACACAAAAAAAAGCTTTGGCCTCAGCACAGGTTCCCCTCTGCATTTTGAGGATCCTTGTCGTTTGTCTTGTTTCAGGTATAGACTGGCAGGTGCGTCCTCCTTCTGTCCATCCTGGCGACACTGAGAGGACCAGGAGCCGTAGAGGATCAGGCTTTAACACCTCTCTGGCCAACCTGCTCATACTGAGAGGGAAAGACGTCTACAGCGCAGAAACAGGTCTGTTTTGTATTATACTGGTTGTAAAAAATATACCAAAAAAATATAGATATTTGCAATACCTCTATGTTTTATGTTAGGAACTTTGCTGTGCTACTTGCATGAAATAGACTGACTGAGTGAATTCAAGTATGAAGCTTTGATCCCTTATTGATTTCACAAATTAAATCCAAACCTTGAGACAGCATATTAGGAACTGTTAGGGGTTAGGGTAACCTGCAATAAAATCTTATTTTCTTTGCATGGTTTATTTATTAACTTAATTTAAACAATTCTTCATTTAAAGGTTTAATGTTCCCCAGAGTTTCCCCAACCACTGAATAGGTGCGGTGGTGCACCCTGCCTTAAGGTGCTGCTAATGTTTCAGAGGGTTTTTCACCCTGACAAGAATACAATTCTAGAGAAACTCTCAATGCTTTTTTTTTTTTTTTTTAATGGCAGGAAAATAGTAAATTTTAAACACATTGAACATCAGTACAAATAACTTCTTTTGGCAACTTCAATCTAAAATCAGCCTTAAAAATCCAATCGATTTTGAACCGCCATATGAGGTGCCCATTCTTGCCAAAGTGCCCTTTTAGAAAGGCTGTAGCCCTGCTTGCACAGATAAATAGCAGTCGCCTTGTAATCTTTGGATATACAAGTACAGGGTGGTGCTCTGGGTATGACGCAGAAGATGTTTTACAGACGCATCAACTGCATTCCATTCTAAATATTTCAGCACTTTCAGATTGTGCAGAACCATAGGATGTTAATTGTGTACCGTCCACAGGAGGCTTTCAGGACCCAGCCCTCTACACCTCGTGGCTCTCACCAGAAGAGGCTTTCAACTTGTGGAAATGCCCAGTGCCCTTCAATAAGTATGAGAAGTCTGCTACGCTGGTCAGTAACAGTCAAGCGCTCCTCGAACCCCTGGATAACATGGTGGCGAAAGCCTGGAATATGTTTGCCTCCAGGTGAGAGAAAAGCTTAAAATTACTTTTCTGAAAATCTGCAAACCCAACATTTTAAATTTGTACCATGTTATACTGAACAAACATACATGTATTTTTGCAGAGATGATCTATATGTAAAAATATACTGAGTGTGTAAGGCAGTGAATACCAATACAAAGAAAATTGTCTTAATTTCCTTTAAACTTAATTTTAGAGTTTATACAAACTTGTTTTGTTTCTTGATTAAATGCCTTTCATTCATTCTCCCTTCCCAATTATTTTTGCTTGATGTCACAGGGCCTACATCCACCAGTACACCAAGTTTGGGATCTCAGAGGAGGATTTCCTAGACAGTTTTACATCTCTAGAGCAAGTGATCTCCAGCTACAAGCAACTCTGCTAGCATGGAAAGAAAAAACCTGACGCCTTTGTACTTCAAGTGGACAACAGAAGACTATGTGGATATTGCTGACGATTATGAAACTTTTAAATTATTGTATATGTAAATAAAATTATGAAATGGTTTGCTGAAACTGAGCATTGTTAGCTTTAACAATATTTATCTGTAGTTTGAGTATCAAGTTGCTGACAAGCCATGCACTTTCTTCCAGGTGGGATTGTCTGCACTGGCTTTCTATACACAGGGTTGCCATGGTTTTGAAAATCCTGGAAAACTTAAACTTAAAATTTTAAAGTGTTTTCTAGGCCTTGAATTTTTTTTTTTTGAAAAGTGTAAAAGAACAAATTTAAACAAAGCAAAGCATTTTTGTAAACTGGAAATTAATTTAATTGTGATTTGGAAATGTAAGACAAATGAGTAATAAATGCAATTCAAACACTTAATGTAGCCTTTATGAAGATTGCTTTATAAATTACACCACAGTAGTACAGCCATGAAAATTTCATATGAAATTCTGTAAATCAAAATTGATGCAGTTTCCTCACCAAAACGCCTCTTCAGAAAAACAAATACTTACTGGTCTAGTTGCTCATGATTACCATAACTTCATTTTAAATAGGTTAGAAAATAAAATATATTGCTAGAGCAATTAACAAGAATTCTACATATGTTAAAGTTGGTCAAACAGTACTGCACAAAGACAAGTGACCGCAACATATACTTGTATAAATTTATTAAATAATCACAGAATCAATACAGTCAACACAAAACCTTAGCACGGTGTATGGTGAAGATGGAGCTACAGGACTACTCGAGGCACATTGACGGGCCAGGACAAGTACGTAGAGATGCTGCAGGCCCAGAGCTTCAGCCAGCCTACAGACAGTTGTTGCCGTGCCATTTTAACAGCCAACACCAGTCTGATAAGCTAGCTGACAGGATGGGAAAGTAGGTTCAAGGTACACACTACTGACAAGGGGAGAGAAGAGGGACAGTCCTTGTCCACAAACTAGTTGGTATGTTTCAGGCAGAGAGCCTGATCCATTAGACAGGTAGGATTTTGAGGGTTCAAGAGGAAGACAACGAGCCCAGATACTCCAACTAGTGAGTCTGAATCAAAAATCAGACCTACTGCACAACATTCAGATGACAATGAATTAAAAAAAGAGAATACAGGATATGATAGCATTTCTGCCCGCGCACAAAAGTGAAACTTCAATGTCATGTACCTTCACTTACCTTAAAGATGATAATTTCCTCTAAAAGAAAATCATGCATTAAGTCTTGATGGTTAAAAATGAAAAGCTGTAAAAGTGAAAATCACAACTGTAATAAAGCTCTGTGATGAACACTAAAGTCAATCTTGTTGTTCTATATTAAAAATACAAAGCAAAAGATGACAAACTCAGACTTGGAAACAAGTGCAATGATTTAGACATTTTATATATGATCTGATCAAGGTTCAACCTAAATGTACAGAATAGAAATGGGACTAGTTAGCTGAGTGTACAATGTCACTTTACAAATGATAACCTTTTTTTGTTGTTTTGGTTCGAGTTCAGTTATATCCAGACAGACCATTAGAATAGAAATACATGTGCGCATACTGTCAAAAGATATTTAGATATTTACATGATGTGCAAACCATCAATACCACATTGTCCCAACTTGATATTGCTTTTTACCTTTTTAAATTGATGACAAATTCCAGAAACAAAAAAAAGGCAGATGGGCCATAGCGTCTTAACAGGACAAAAAACATGAGGAAAGTTAAACCCTGAAAAGCAAAACCATCCATAATCATATTGGCAGCACACTGTACAGACAAGTCAAGATCCATACATACACAGTTAGAAAATTAAATAAAAATCAAGTCTATCAATCAAGAACTTATTCAATGGAAGTCGTACCCTCCATCTTGCATAAGGCATAGCAGCTGATGGGCACTGCCCGCAAACAGCAGCCGCCACCAAGCTGCTGCTTTACTTCTGAGATCTATGAAAGGGTTAATTTATCATGAAAGTAACATTTTAAGATCAGCAGGAGAACCAATCACACTACACACCTAGAGAGCCAGATGAGAAGGAGGTGGGGGGGGGGGGGGGAATTACAAAACCTGAAGAGAGACAGACAATAAACGGCACATACATCCTCAAAAGCACACACAGAACAATAGTGCCTGGTTTTTGAGCGTTCAGCCTCTTTGAGAATGGACGAGGGTGAGGTTGGTTAAGTTTTGAGTGGCTGGGGCTGAGTGGAGGGCCCTCTCAGCAGCAGCAGAAACACAGTCACTTGGATGCTTGCACCACTTGGTCTCGTCATCACTTGGTTTTCTCCTCCGAGTGCCTCTGCTGCTGCAGCCGCTTGGCATAGCTCTGAGCCATGGAGTGGACGATGGAACAGACAAAGTAGCAGACCATGACCAGCACCACCTTCTCAAACACCCATGACAGCCAGTTCTCACCCTGGAAACCCAAGAGTTGAGGTGGATACTGCTGTTAACAACCATCATAAAAAACACATCAAGATTGCTACAATTTCTTAGCACAGATCTGGGGGGGGAAATAGTCTGCTCTGGCTGTGTACATTAATTACACCCAGCATACACAACAAAATGTGAATATGGTGGCAGCTTTGCCCCATTATGAATTTAACCCAAGGAGTGTGTGGTAGTAACTGTAGGATTACCTAAATTGAAAACCCTGAAAAACCTTGGTGATTTTTCACGTTTTACTTGAAATTAATGGTTACATGAATTTGTAGTGGCTGGGAAAATTATATGGAGCTTATGAAACCCTTTCAAAACCTGCTGTGCAATTTCTAGAAAATATATGGTTGTCAATCTAAAAATAAATCTCTTTGCTGAAAAGTGACACTGACATTTTAGAGGTAAAAAGGTTTTCACCCGACAGTAGCGCATGGTAAATTAATGTATTGTTCTTACCGCTGGTGTGCCTTCCCCAGCGTGGTGCAGCTTGTTCCTCTGTGCATCCAGGTACTGACTGAAAGGCTTCTGGAGGGACGGTCCTACTTTGGGCACAGACCTGACACCACATTCCCACAAAACAGCCACACAAAGAGTAACAAAGAAAGGAAGGAAAAGAGAGAAAAGGAGGAATATTAATTCACTTACCCCCTAAAGCTCCCTTCCTCTGACAGGGGGCCCAGAAGTGAAACTTTAGACACAACATTCTTAGTCCCTGTAAGAGGCTCGGAGAGATGAGAGTTGTTCAGTCCTTTCTTTCCCTGAATACTGCCGGAGGTCCTCACTGTTCCACTAGGCATTAACCAACATCCTTGGCACCACTGAAGGCCCCATACTAGATAAGGTCCCTAGCTTGGAGCTTCCACCTCCTCCACTTGATACTGTGAGCAGCAGCAGGCAGCCAGAGTGGAATGGAGCCGAAACTCCTCAGCCCTGCTTTTATACTCCTCAGGTCTCTACAGGAGCCTGTGTCAGCCCCTTCAATCAGGAAGTGACTCGACATGATGTCATCGCCATTACCACCATCGCTGCCTTCTGGGTGGAAAGCTATCTAATTAGGGCAGGCCCATGTCCTTATAAGGCAGGGTGGATTAGCTTACTGGGGGGGCCACCCATAATGCATACACTGTCCTTAGAGTTATTCACCGTTTTATCAAGTCATGCTATATGGAGGTATTAGTAACATAAGTTTACTATTTGGGTCAGCATTAAGGGATGTAAGGGAAATAAAACTAAATGATGACAAAACAGAGATAATCAAAATCAGGGGTGTTGATGCTTATATAAAGGGTGTTCTGCTTATATAAATGTGTACCATTTCATCATTACCATCACTGAGCAGTTCACTGCAGGTTGTAGACAGACATGTCTCAGACATGGCCTTCTAGTTACATAAAGTCTAAATCTCTGGTCTGAACATAAACAACTATTTTTGACTTGACTAGACTAAGCAAAAAAAAGAGAATTTACTAAACAGACACTAAAAGCTTAATTGGGTAATTGCCGATTTCAAACAAACCCAGGCTAGTTTTCACTGACTCACCCTTGCTATCTCTCCCACTTGCTCACCATCTCTCTCACACACACCCCCCCTCAGTAAAAAAAACAAAGAATAAACATCCCTATTCAGCATTCGAGCACCATTTGGCCACATCATAGCGAGTCATCCAAGGCAAGTCATGTACTCTGATCAGAAATCCATGGGAAAGAACCTTGATTTCAATTTTGAACAATCATTAAAAAACAGGATCTGTAATATAGGATAGTCAAAGTCACTAGTTGGAGTTGAGTTGTACATTATATGAATAAAAATGACTTAACTTAAGAATGATTTAACAGCCAACGCAAAAATAATAAGAGCAGTGCAACTTCCATAACCAAGTTTAAATCAAGTTTAAATCTCTCGTTTTTGGTGAATAGGTCATTTCAAAGTCTTTAAGATAGCTAAAAGTCACATTTGGATTTGAGTTAATAATCCTGAGATCGTGCCTCAGTCAAAGTTGAACTTGGTGAGTCAGAACACAACGAGTTCTGATAAGATCGCACACGCCTGACCACCAATGTTGCAGAGATGGATTGCGTGAGAGCGAAGGAAATACCTTTGTGGGGATTGCTAAATGCACATACTCATAGCAATAGCATGTGCTCAGAAATGGAGTGATCATCAATCAGTGGTCAAACTCCATATGAAAGAGTTTTCAAATGAATTGCCATCCACAAAACTGTTCACATAAAGACAAATAGAAAGACACTCACCCAATAAGTGACACCATCTGCTCCACTATGTGCTTGCTGAAGGTAATGATAACAAAAAGTTTCTGTGGCAAGACGAGAGAACAAAGAGATTAATAGGCTTGAAACGTCTTACTTCCTGATCACTGATATACAGACACACACAGAGCTTTATGACATTGTCTCTAAGAAATGCATTTTTAAAGTTTAGTAAAAAGCACCAGAAACATGATTTGTGATTAGAATTTGAAGCAATGTTGAAACTCAGTTCGCACATATGCACCTTTGTCATTTTTAGGGGCATCTGCTTTTAAAAGGGTAGCACTGTAAAACGACAACATCGACGAGGGAACGTGACCCTGAATCTACCAGTGCCCAATGCGATTGCTGTGACACATGACCCTGGCTGAAGAATCAAGAGATCTAGACAGAGGAGGATCTGAAGGCAAGCTTTAGAAATAAGCTAGGTTTGGGTTTTGGGCCGTGGGGGGGCTTTGTGTGGTTCAAGGGCGCCATGGTGGGGGTCAAAACCACAACACTATGCTCCGGTCCTGAAACTGATCGGCTTTGAACAGCATGACACATGCCCCCCCTGGACAAATTCAGACAGGATATGACACGTGATGTCCAAGAGGTTTCAAGGTAAAACGAAAAACAAGGACTCTCCCCCCTGCGGCTTCTGATGGTCTGCGCCATCTCCTCGTCTCATGTCTGCCTTCTTGTCCACTCTACATCCTCCCTAACATCACCCCTGCTGCCCCCCAGGCCCTTTGTCGGAAGGCTTCATAGTGAGATCACTGACTGGTACCACCAAGAGATGGATAGGTCAGGTTTGTTGAGACATTGAGCTCACCCCCAGACACAGTCAGCCTCTCAGTCTAGGCTTATATTAGTCACCGGTGTGGCAGACTCAACAATACACTTGGTAATTAAGGGGGCTGCTTTTTTTTGAACTGGTGGATTAAAAAAAGCCATGGTTCTTGTTAAAGATTTTAAAAGTCTCCCTCCTTTCATCTCGACTTGTATGGTTTGGAGACGTCCCAATACTCAACCCAGGATCCGGAATCCCCAATGGAATAGAGCAGCATCACAAAGCGTTAACCAAAGTGCACAACTAGGAGTTACTAAGAGTCACCAACTCATGATCTAAGCGCTAGGTTTGATCTTAGCCATCCCACACATTGTGAAGTTGTGGCGAGTGTTACAGTGAGTGTACATACACTTTTTCTTAAGACTGTATTTCATGGCATTTCTGCTTTATTAGATAGTAGACAGTGGAGAGAGAGGCAGGGAATTTGGGAGAGGGATGGGATGACATGCAATAAAGATGTGTCATATTTGAACCAAAGATGCTTCAAGTACCTTGTACGTGCTTTAGTCCACCCACAAGGGTGCTCTGTATAACTTACGTTGCATGAAAAACCTGGTGGCATCTTGTCAGCGTACTGCAATCACTACATACTAGCAAAGGACCAGTTCACCTAAAATCAGTCTCAGTTCAACCATTTAGTTGATCTACCTGGATGTGCATCTTGATGATGGCTTTCCCAATCAGAGTAGCTCCAAAGAAGGTCCAGAAGGGGACCAGAAAATGACCACAGGTAATTCCAGCCAGGTCAAACAGGGGGTTGGGGATCTGAAACACACACACACATCAGGCACTCTTACTTATTCATATAACCTACGTGGGAGCCTATTTAACTTGTACATGTCTGGATATAAATCCATACATAACTGTTTGTTGATTTACATTCACATTATAGGAAATTAACTAACAGTAAAAGGGAAATCAATATTTGTTCAAGAATTAAGGAAAGACATCTCAAGTGAAACAGCAATCTTAGATCATGCTTGTTAAAAATAAGTTCAGGCTTTTTTTTTTATTATTTAAATTTTTTTTAAAAGTCCACAATTTCCAACTTACTGAAGCACAAGCCAAGATCCCAAAGAATCCCACTTTCTGTACCATGTTCTGGACTCCCAATTTTGCTCTTGTGACAAAATCCTACAAAACAGAATCAATATAGGTTAATAATGAAATACTTATTACAATAAAAAATACATGTCAACACTGCCAGATATGAACGTGCAATTTGGGTGCGTTTCTTGTCAGTTATGTGTTGAGAGTTTCATGACCATTGGGCCCTTGAAACATGCGTTTCCCATATAGGTACCCCATATTGTACCCCATATAGGTGCAATATTCTCATCATATAGGTATATAGGTACAACCATGGTAACCATCCTGGAACCTGGTACCCGGGAGAGGCGCACGGACAGTGGGTGAAGAGAGCGTTAGGAGACTGTGGGGAATATACTATTCAAGAGAGGATTGTTTGACAGTTGATAGTCCCACGGTTATCATTTATATTGTTTATATTTTTCTTATGCTAGTAGTGTTTCAGTTACTATAGCTTGTGCTGGACAAGTCCGTATTACTGTTTTTTGTTTATTTATTTAGCAGAAATAAGAACTTTGATTTTCCATTGGCGTATCATCAGTACTCTTGCTAATCCAGTCACACACTTTCAGTAGGGGTTCACCACACAACCACATACTGCCTGAGAAAGAGAGGGGGTTACATATGTTAAAACCCAACTATAAGGTTATAATTCTAGAAATATATGGGTGTCAATGTAAATACAAGCCTTTTTTTTCTTTCCTGAGAAACATGCTTTTTGCAGATATGTGGTTCTTGTCAAACAGCAGTGATGTCTGCAATGCATTACAGGGACTGGGAACCTTGGTAAGAGTACTGTGGTACAGTCACTGCCATCTCTATGCAATTTTAGATCTTTGTTTTAGATCTTTGTTTTAATTTTGGCAGCCATTACAAGTGAAAACTGCACAGAAGTGCTGAGCTCTTTTGATCCCATCTCCATCCCCATGGGGGGTGGAATATCTGTGGTTACATGGTGGAGATCACAGACAGATGCAGGAGGTCAGGGAACTGGCAAACCCAAAAACCAGCATCTCTCCAATGTTAACTTTGGCAGCAATTTAATTTTAGTCTTGTCATGGTGAAATGACAGACGAGTATTTGTCTGTAAACAGCAGACTATAAGAAAATAAAGTGCAATTCCAAAACTGTCTTTTATTAGGTGTCAGGACATCAGTTTGGAAACCAGAGAAAATCTAACTATGAATACATTTGTGTGTATATGTGGATCACATTTGTAGACATTTGGAAGTCCTTCCCTATTTATTTGTGGATTTTTGTCCAATTTGTCGCGCAGCAGATTTGTAGAAACGAGATCCACAACGCGTGCACCAAATGGGCATGTGCAAGCCAGTCATATTAAAGTCCAATAACTTCCATATAGATAGTCTAGTAGTTAATAATTATTGTTCAGCATAATTTAGTTGACAACTGAAAATTAGCTTTTAAATAATTTATATATTTTTCTGTCAAGGCTGAGTGTGCCAATACTTTCCTGTTTTTGCATGCTGTTGGCCTGCACCCCATCATTCCTTGTGTGTTTTTCTTGACTATTGTATTGACTATTTTTGTCATATTTGTTTGCTGATAAAACTAACAATACATATCTCTTATTGATGGACTCTCATGTTCCATAAACTTTGTTTCTCAGGTCTTACTGAAAATAAAATCTTCCTCAAGATTGTTCCTAAAGAAAATGGATGACAAATGCGCATGTGGATAGAATACATTGCCATGATGAAAGACATGTTGGCTTCTTCCATTGAGAATCAGTGAAGTGAAAATAGGTGATGGAGGCAATGTATACATGCTTCTCTGATTTCCATTCTGCTGACTCAGCATGTGATCTCAGCGGTTGCCAGTCATGTGAGCTTGGCTTCTGACAGCATTGTCTGTCGTTCAAATTAGAGGCCGGTGAAAATCGAGGAGGGTGGGTGGGAGGGAGGAGAAAGCAAGGCCCGAGGGATGATTAAAGGGAGAGCTGTGTTCAGGGTGACTCACACCCGAGCAGGCAGATTTACTGGAAGCGTGAGAAGGGAGGAGCTTTCACTGAAGTCACATGACACTAGGGCCAATCACCGGACAGAGCTGGGGTCACTAGCGCTATGGTCAGTGGTGCGAGAGAATATAAGGCGTGAGAGAATATAATACAGTGGGAGGGACAGTGTAAACAAGCATGCTAATATGGAACCAAGAACAGGGATATCATCACCTGAATAGTCAGTGCAATTGTGGTGCCTCTTTGCGAGGATGGGTGTTGAATTTGGTGTAGGATAGCACTGAATTTGAAAACAATTTTATTTTTCTTTGTTTTGTTCTTTTTTTTCTGATCGTCCTGTTTTGACGTCAACTTTTTCAGCCGACGGAGATCCAGAATGACATACCGGAAATTTCAAGTTCATAACTCAGGAAAGGTATACAGCATATGCATGTATTTGGCATTTTTTGGAAAGGAGGCCACTTTGTAGTATATTTGGTATGCTCAGTTATTGCTTGGGTATAATAGAATTCAAAATGCAGCAGATAAACTGCACATGGCTAAAAGGCTTATTACTTGTAGAGCGCAATTTTTAGAATAATTTTCACATCACAAGGAAAGTACAAGGTGATTAATCTCAACACACTAAATTCCTCCAGTTTCATACTAATTTTATACATAAATAAAATCCAAATTAACTAACCAAATGGATGTCATGACTAAGGCCTAAATGTGTGAACCTGACCTGGGCAGACGCAGCCTGCTCCAGCATCTCCTCAAACTCCTCATAATCCTCATCGTCTGGATCAGCTCCTGACTGGCGGGCTGCTCTGGCCATGAAGTACGGAGGCAGCTCCCCAATGGCCGTGCCTGCACCCTAAACACACATCCAGGCAAACACCAAGAGTTAGCATTGGTACCCAAACTAGCATCACAATACACTACAGAGATAGAAAGGACCATGCAACCCTGCATGTAGAGACATTATAAGCTTTTTAAATAAGGAGGAACGCCCAGGTGCTGAACAACACATGTGCACAATGTCTTAACTTTTTGGCTCACCTGCCAAGAGCTAGTAAAATAAAAAAAATAAAAAAACAGTACCTGGTAAGAATAATTTTTTGCCAAAATAAATGAGATTTTAATAGATATATGGCATCCCACACTTTTTAAATGCCATTTTGTCTATAGAATCACACACATACACACACACCCCCACCACTGGACGTTTCAGATTTTGATATTAACACCCAAGTAAAATACTTATAGATACTCAAGCAGCCCAAAAGCAGGAGGGCAAATTTGCAGAACTTTAACTATAAGACGTTACCGCCCTGCGTAGAGCCGGCATAGAGGCAGCCTATTTTTAACTTCTGGAGGGATTCTGAACTGCTTGACTCATCGAGAATAGGCTGAGCATATTTTTCTTGCTTATCAAGTTGCTATTAGCTGGACTTAGACTGCTTCAGTACTAGTGCTTTATTCAATCGTCTATTGCTCGCTGCTAGTTGGTCAGTTTGTATTTGTAGCCACACCTTCGGACATAACTGTATATCTTGTTGTTTAGCTGTTTTGATTTAGTGTGTTATTTTACTAGCCTAGGGTTAGGACAAGTAAGCCCAGTTTCTGTTTGTGTCATACCCCCAATTGGAGGTAGTTTCACCCGAGCTAGGCCAATTGACTTGTTAATTGTCTGGAAGGGGCCTGCACTCCTAGGAGACAATTAGCAATCAGTACCCACCACCAGACCCACTCATCTATCCTACTCTCTCAACTCACATGGAGCAAGTGGTGGCAGGGGGGCTTTGGAAATGCCAGTCGGCTGTGCCAAAAGCTGAGTTCATCTCAGGCTATGCATCCTTGCTCTCCCTCAACTTTCTTGCTCTAACTGAAACTTGGATCACACCAGAAAACACTGCCACACCCTCAGCTCTGTCAGATGTGTACTCTTTCTCTCACACTCCCAGAGCTGCGAGGTGGTGGTACTGGCCTGCTAAATTCCCCCAAATGGAAATACTCTTCTATTTCACAATTCTCTCCATCCTCCTTTAGATTTCATGCTGTCACTGTTACTTATCCATTGCGGTTGTTTATCGCCCACCTAGGCCCTCTTAATGAGTTCCTGGAGGAGCTTGACACACTAGTCTCCCACTTTCCTGACAATGGCTCTGGACTCACCCTTCTCGGCAACTTCAACATCCAGACTGAGAAGCTTGACTCTCCTCTTTCTTTCCTCTCCTCCTCAGTGAATCGTCTCTATTTGGAACTACTACTCACCCACATGCAGGCCTCCAGGCGGACCTTTGACATGATGGACCAGAGGGAGATGCTGCCCTCCAGCCCTCCGCCTTGGGGGCAGATGATCTGGTCTGGGTATGGAGGCTCTGGGAAGTCTGTGGAGCCACACTCATACGCTGCCAGGGTTACTGACGCTATGTGAGGACCCTGAGAGAGACAGGATGGATGGAGAAGATGAGTTGATTTAATGGACTGGAAACCTTATGGAGGAGCTCAACAGTGGGAAATACATGGGTGCATGGAAACACTACATTATTTTATCCAAGCTGTGTCATGACGTACTAGTACACACACACACACACACACACATGTGATTGTAAGTGTGGTAAATAGCTTGGGGGAGCTGAGTAGTGAGATACACAGCACACACTTTATCTGCATGATATGGTTAAAATAACCCAGACTGTTTTGGTAGAAATTGCAATCACTATTACTAGTCCAGTCTATTTCCAATTACATCAGGAAGTTTAAATGCAATTTCTTTAATATTGATGTGATTATTTTAAGATTATTAACTGTGGGAACACACACTCATTAAAATTAACATGCCACTGCATGGACAGACACTTGTGCACACACATCTCCACACATGTACAGACACACACCTAGCTGAGTCACACAGTCTGTGACAGGTCGGTATGTCATATCATGTATCAGTGTAAAGACGGCTGGTTAGGCTGAACCACCTGGCCTCAATAAGAGTAGGGCCACCTGAAACCACAACACAGAAACTCCATTATGCCTCCTTAAAGTGATACAGCCAACACTGACAGTAGACGGACAGCACATGATTAGTCAGTGTTGATTGCCACTGCTCTTCCAGATTAACTCTCCATCGCAGTGTGTGAAGTCACGGTAGGCTTCTTTAGTTTACACAATACAGGTTTCTTCTTGACGGGCCTTCAGCTAGAAACTTAATACACATTTCTTGGTGACATGCTAAGTCAGAGCTAACAAGACAAGACTAAACCGTGGTGCAATATTTGCGATCTACTCATCAGATAGGGGATGTCGATGTTACTCCCTAAAGTCAACAGGACATATGAATATTTCCAGTCAGGGCAGGTTTCCCACTGGCCACGGTAGCAGGTAGATTCCAATATGTATCCGTCAAATGCACTATTTTACCAGGCAAGTTCATTTTATAAATGAAAAAAGCTTTGATAGTGGTTGGTGACATGCTCAAATGACAAACATATGGGCCACAGTAATAATCTAACAGCATTTTTGTTTGTTCTAGTCTTAGTTTCCCACACTGCTTCAAATTGAATCACACACACAGGAATGACCACCACAACATCTTGATTAGTCATAAGACCATGCTTGTAAGTGAGCCCCATCTCCCAATAGCACAATGATCTCACCCTCTCTATGGGGCCATTTAATAATGATTCAGGCTTGAGGTAAATCCATAGTATAACTCTTCAGGGGGGGACAAGCAGTTTCTGCTCCTTCAGAATCAACAAGGCGGGTTTCCTGTCAACTGCTGACCTCAACCCTGAGTAGGCTGAAGTGATGGAAGATGATGCATTGTGACCATGACTCAAATTCTAGTGAAGAATCAATGGAAAGAAGTACTTCACAAAATCCCCGATTTCTGATCAAGCAGCCCACATCTTTGGTCTTTTTGGTCTGTCAGTGTCAGGTTTTTCAAAGCATTTTTCTTTCTCCACATTAATCTTGTTGTGGTGGGCCACCGCAGAAAGAACACTACCACAACTGTGAATTCACAAAACATTATTTTCATTATATTCTCATGTATCAGTACTACATAAGTATAAGAAACAGTGCTTTTATCAAAAGTAAATTGTCCCAGTAAAAAAAAAAAAAAAAGGTTTCTTCGAAATGCACTAGATCCAAAAATAGAGACAAATATGGAACCAAATCAAAAATGACCCCTAACCAGGACTGACACAAAACTTTATAAAGCAAACACTATCAGGTTAGACTGGACCTGGGAGCCACCTGGGTTGGTTTAGATTGGTTTCCATTTTATTCCCTAGAAACAATGTTTTTTGAACAGGAATTTATCATTTTTTTATGAAGCTACTAGCCATGTTGTGTTGTCATACCATTTCCAAGTCTCTATAACCTGCAACAAGGACTGAACAGGGTAGATTTTGTTAGATGACCCTCTAACAGCCCATAAGTTGCCTTTGGGTTAGAAAGGGGAATTCTTTTCAAAGTGTGGGTCCCCGCAGCAAACGTTTCATACCTTCTGTTAGGCATCAAAAAACAGCAAGGGGTAGGCTATTTATAAAAAAGAAGCAGTTTAATGGAGGTGTGGTTGTTCCACTCCCTCACACTGAGTGGGGAGATGTGGCAAAAAGGAATGAGGTCACAACTACTCAAGATGACAAGCAAGATCACACACACAAACACACAGACACAGAAAGACAGAGAGTGAGAGGGTATAGTACGGTTGCAGTGCATCTTTTCTTCCCCATTTCATGAAAATGGAAATAACTGACTCAGCTGGCCCACATTTGCGTAAGTTCCGACAGAACAGAAGCCACATCATTACCCTAAAGCGTGCAGAATCTCTTCCCTTACTTTCCTTTGGCTAAATGTTTTTCACCACAACCAAGACAAATGTCACATATTTCTGTGACTCAGCCATAGAGTCAAATGTCGCTGAGCTGTTGGGCCAGCCTCGGACATGTGGGTGACAAATGCAATGTCTCTGAATAATTACGACTCATACAAGACGATGAATAAGGAGCATGATGCCATCCCCTGGCAACTGCTGGAATAGATACTCTAGAGCAGGGGCCTGTCTCACAAAGCAAGGTTAGTGGGTTAGCGAGGTAACTTTGGGCTTAACCCTAGGCTCACTTTATAGCGGTGTAGATGTAGTGTTTGTTACAATTACATTTTGTAGTTACTGAACAGTCTGGAATTAAATTTCCCCACCCACAGAACCTGTGGATCAATGCAAATTAATAGCACATATCGGTTTTCATTTCAGCCTTGGCAGTTTTCCACCAGTTTGAATTTTATGCAAAAAAAAACCAGGACAGTCACTGAAATGTTCAGTCTTTGAATTGCAAAACATTTGTCAAATGATTTGCCCATGGTGATCTGAGAGAACAAACATTCACATGCATGAGAGAAAATTAACTTTCCACATGCTGATGTATGATTACGGGACATGTTGAATATATAGACTCCGCCAGCAGCTGGGGTAATGTCACTTCGTGGAGAGTAACATCCCATCAAGCTCAATATTGGAGAAAAAAAAGTTATATCAGGTTTTTGTCAGACAGCTTTATTTTAGGTCAGACTGCCCCCTTGCCTGTCTAGCAGGTGATGTCTGTCTCACATAAGTGGATGAGGGAAAAAAAAAAAAAAAAAGAGGCTCGGATCAATTTCTATACATTGCCAGCCGTGCTGATATTGTGGTAATGTGCCACAGACACAGCAGACATTTCACAGAGCATTCCTGGTTATCTCCCTGCTGGTACTTCCCCTTTTGAGTGTCTTGTGCAACTGCTTCCTCCTCAGGTGTGCTCATTTGTCCCATTTCAGTGTCTTGTGCTGCTATTGGGGATGCACTGCAACCTGATCTTTGTTCAGTTTTTTTCATGACTTTCAGGATGCATAAAACAATTTAAAATGTTAAAATGTTCCATGCACATTTACAGCTACAATTAAATTGAAACCCCGACACATCAGGGATCAGGATTCCAAATAAATGTCCCCCTATAAATCAGGATCAGCGATATATGTGAAGATGACTGGCTGACAGGAGGATGTACAGTAATAGAGTGTTCCCTCACCAGATAGAGCAGGAAGGTGTGCAGGCCGGTCCCAAGGCCTACCGAGGACAGGATTCCAAGGCCTACCCAGTAGGCACACCATAGGAACCTCTTCTCCAGGTACTGGACATACTGCAGGGTAGAAAGTACAGAACAGATTAGGAGGGGGGGGGGGGGGGGCGGACAGGGTTATTATAGTTTTACGATTTTAGTTAGTTTATATTTGTATTTTTTAGTTTTGTTTTTAATTACAGTTTTAGTATTTCAACAGCCATGCCTGTTTAGGTGTCAGTGTGAGAAAAAATTGCAAAATGACAGAAAATTGCTTTGGATGATCACAGTATATTGATATTTGACATTTAGTATGGATTCTCTGTCCATTGCTGTCATAGTATGGTTATGGTCAAACGCTAACAACACTCAAAAGCTTATTTAATTTGGTTTGGAGGCAAATATTGTTTTGTTTTTTCCATTTACTTGGATGTTTGTTTGTTTTTTTATTTCAATTTACTAAAATGTTTTTCATGTCTGCTCTGTGTTTCTACCTGACTAAAGGTAGGTTTAAGCATCACGTTTACCACTATAAATGTGAGCAATAAAGACATTAAATGATCTACATTCTGTAATCCAAATGAACTGTGACAGAACACTGTACAACGGACTTTGTTAACATAAACTACCGCAGGATGACATACCGTCTAGTGGTCAAGGTTCATCAAGGTTTACTTCAACCTTTACTCTGAGAGTGTTTTTAATGAGTATGAAGTGACATAGCTTTAACCTTTAAACATCCTCAGAGTGAGAGAGCAACAGGGTTGACTATTAACGTCACTAAGTAAACAAATCACTCATGCCTTACTTTCTGGTGTGTTCCCTCGGTGGAGTAGGCAATGAAGAAGAAAGAACACAACACCAAAAATAAGAACACAGTGCCTCGTCGTCGCCAAAGCCTGGACAGGAAGGCAGGGAAATAAAAAACGGCGATAAGAAATCAAGCTTTGTTCCAAAACAAGCTACACATCCTCTGAAACAAACAACCAATGTGAATTTTGTAGTGTCCTTTCCTTATCTTTATGATAGATAGATAGTAGTTGGGAAGCAGCTGCATGGGGTGAGCTTGGGTATACAAGTATTTCTATGGAAGTACTTTGTACCATTGATAAATATGGCAGCAGTATTAGTAGAAACAAGAGGACAGTCAGTCAGGTTTTGTTCATAAGTAGACAAGGGAGAAATAAGATGAATTAAGAATAAATAAGAGGGGAGACACAGAAACAAGATCAATAACAATAATTATCATCATTGCCACTAACATAGATAAGTAAACAAGCAAACGAATGGAGAAATACAAATAATGTGCCATACATATGGAGGTCCATGTGTAGGATTCTTTTTTTTTTAATGAGTTTCTTTATGTATGTCTATCTGTGAATAGTGTAGATGTGTGTTTGCAAAAGTGTGTGTGTGTGCGTGCATGAAAAGCTTTCTGTTCCATTAAAATATTTAATTTAACCCTTGTGAGTTGTTTCCTGTTTTTCCAATCTTAGTTTTTCCAAATTTAGTAAATATTTTATTACTAAAAATTGTAATAGGTAGTAGTTAGGGCTACCAGTAGGGGTGTTGTGATTTGTTTTGATGATGTGTCAAGTTTACCCAAGTCTCCAAGTGTGCACAGGGAAGGAGATAGGGAAATGCTGTACTGATAGTTAAGTGGATATTTCCTTCCAGAAGTGTTGTACTAGTGGGCAGAGCCAGGGTGCATGGAAGTAGTAGTCAGTGGTGTTCAGGGTACAATGTTTGATGTATTTCTACTTTATCGTTAGTAAGCAGTTGAGTGACAGGAAAGACAAGAGAGAAGGAATTATATACAATAAAGGTCACAAGCCGTGTTCAAACGCACTTGCCTCAGTCTACAGAGCAACTAAGGTTCAAAATCTTACTTTAATGTCCACTCCTTTAGCTTGATGAGGGTCTCCAGGAGGAAGTAATGTAGTGTGATGATGGGCCTCCTCCACAACACCAGGGACAGGCGCTCCTCCTTATCCTTCTGTCTCCTCTCTCTGACTGATGAGTCTGAAGGACATGAACAACTGCAATCACCCTGACTTGCTATAACATATATAATTACAGCACTGAGCACATCCTATTTAAGTGGTAATGATAAATACATGATACATGTGATAGCAACAAGCCTGTGTCTGGCTTTGACTCATAAATCCCTTGTTCTGCCACAGGGCAAGTGGTTTTCAGGTTAAACTGGAAGGTGTTTGCATTTATGTGTAACACTCTACTGACAGAGACGGCAGTTATCGCTTTGGGCTCCATCAGTGATAACACAGTCTACAACTTTTAGAAATTCGTGTTCCGTTCAATAATGCATCTTGAATCTTGGGAGTTCGGCAATACTCACCTGTAGAATTACCATTCTGTTTGTCTTTAACTCCTAAACGTTTCTGAGGCTGTTCACAGCTTGCTCCGTTGGCTGCCATGTCAATTACTGTTCAGTAGGCTAGGCAGTCTAAGGACAAAGGGGAGAGAAAGGGACATTTCATATCGAGAGACAAAGTTTCTATGTGATTCAGATAAGAGGCGAAATCCTTATCATCAGCTTTCAAGCAATACCGTGTTGAGCAATAAAGGGTGTCAATGCGACGAATTCGTCAGTACACTGGCTAACACTTTACAATTGAGTGGTGACAAGTAGAGGATAAATCAGACAAGAAGGCAGGACGTGGGGACGAAAATATTACCAATTAGTTCACGACAACAACATAGGCAGTTAATAACTTTTAAACTGAAGGTCAATTATTTGTAATTGGAGATGATGACAAATGCGTGTGCAGCATCATCCTCCACATGCTAACCGGTTAGCTTACACAACATGCTAAAGGCTAAGCTAAATAGGTTGATAGTAAAGCAAAAATAAAGGTTTGAAATTCAATAGTGGCCATACTTGTTGAAAACAAAACTGTCTCTTACCACGGAGTTGTTACAACTATGCAGAAAACGCATGTAAATCCGGAACATAGATCGATGTTTGTAAAAATGAAATGACAGTCGTACCTCCTTCCTGTTCTTCTTCACCCGGAAACAAATTGTATACGTCATTTCTTATTATCTAAAATAAAAGTTCTGCTGCAGTTTCATGCGTGCAGAATATCCGGATTTCTTAAAGAAAATCGTTGTTGATGGAATATAATGAACTGTGTATTTGTACAGACATGAAAGTCAATGAGAGCACAAAGCTAACATTTTTATTCCACTCTTATCGACGAGGGCATAATCAAGCGACTTTTATTGTGAAATCTATATAAAAACGTAGTTCCAGAAGTAATTCAAATTGGCCCAATCCGGGGTTGCCAGATTTGCTAAGAAAATATGACTGTTGCAATATTGCAGTGTACTATTGCAATCCGACATATTTTATTTATTTTTTACCAAAGGGATACAACAAATCTGTTAACAGTATTTCCAAGTGTGTGCTCTGAGGAAAAACACAAAGTTTCCTTTCCTTCCTGTTTTATTCATATCATTTCTAGTGAATGTTGAATAAAGGAACAAATAAAGCCTGAGTAAGCATGTTTGTTGGAGCTGCTTCCAAACTTAAAGTGTCCTGTTCTACCACTTGGGAAAAATATATATCTATAAACACATTGTCTTCATAAAATATTAATATTTCAATTTCAATTAACCATACGTTTTAGAGCACGAGAAGGACACAATAAGTATTTTTCATTTCAACACAATTTAAAATTACTAGTACTTGCCAGTATTTGCCAAAATGTCTTTTAATTCCAAACAAGCCCAAGACAATGCCAGCTGAATTCATCAAACTGGAGTCAAATATTGACTAACCAGTGAGATCCAATCTTTCCCATTTGTGCCTGCTACATGGAAGTGTCCTCAATTAATCAATTCTGCATCTGTTTTCATGTAGTAGAGAACACTGATAATTAAATCAAAAGGCCCTCAGCACAAGAGAACATGAAAAAACAAAGACCAAATTCCATGGTTGCCCCACTGCTGTAATTGTCAGGATTTTATCAAAATCTTTCACATTGGCAATTAAACATCTAACACAGGCCAAATAAAAGTCCCTCATTGGCCAAAGAAGACATTATTATCATCAGGTCTCAAGCAAGGTTACAAATAGTAACCATAGGCACTGGTATAGCAGATGGCTTGTTCTATTCCTGGACAGCAATCTAAGCAGGTAGTGATCCATTAGTCCTTTCGTGGTGGTGTGACTAGCAACCAAATTCACTCGTCATAGTGAAGCGAAGACAGGAACTTATCCACATCCAAGTTATCAGGGAAGTAATCCAAAAGTTTCTTCTGTTTCTGTAGAATTAAAAGCATGAAAAGTCAGAATTACATGACATGACATTGGAAAATAGAATGCAAAATTCCTAATTCATTCAAACATGACATCAGACATGAGCAATCTTCAGGTAGCGTAGATAAAGTATACCAGAGTAGGGATATACAGTAACTGAACAGCAAAGCAGAACACATTCCAGTTATCTGAAGCATATAGGAATGCAGGTTGTTTGGCAATTGTTTTTATCAACTGTTTTTATTACTAAAAGTTCTAACTTTGTAACATTAGATATTGCTAACTGCCTACAGCCATTTATTGTACTGTTAGCTTGTGCACAGGACAGAGATATCTACCAGAGACACAAGAGATGACTGAGGTTGTACTCCTATCCTAACATGTAAAAGGTAGGAGCCAATTTCCCCAAAATGTGGTGTAGTCCTTAAAGTGTTACATGCCTACGTAGTGTTTGCTGATAGTGGCAGCCACTTGGAGGAGGGTTTTTTTGCACAGAGACAGGGCTTTTCTACACAAAAAGGGGACTAGTGTAAATGTGCCCTAAAGCATTTTCAATGTGTCCACAAAGTGGTGTAGATTTACTGACCTTTTCCTTTTTTTTGCTGCTGAATGAGTGTTTTGACTCTTTCTTTGCTGGAGAACTGGCAGGGGGAGAAGGCTGCTTGCGCTTCTTAGAGTTCTTTGAGGTTGTGGGGGACTTTTGGCCGACCCCCTCCTGGCGCAAGCTGTCCTTCAGTGGAGTGCCCGTCCTGGCGATGGCAGCGCGTGACAGGATCATGAGTGTGTGAGCCGCCATGTTGATGCTGTTTTCACTGCCGGCCTCGCTGGCTGGGCTGCAGGTGGGGAGCTCCGGGGTGGTGGGGGGCAACAGGTGCCTAGGGGTTCCCTCTCCATCTCTACCCTGCCTCTGTCGGGCAGGGGTCCTGGGACAATCAACAAAGTCTTCCTGGTTAATGCCGGGCCCAGGGGTTCGAGGAAGGGGAAGGTCTGAATAGCCCACACCAGGCTTCTTGACTGGGGTGGAAGGAGAGTTGAGCCCCTGGATGTCCTGCAGCATCTCAGCTGCCTGTTTGGCGAGAGAGCTGGTCTTAGAGGGGGTCTTACTAGACTTGGACTGGGGGGTAGGGTTTGGCGGGATGACAGGTGGTGGGCTGAACTCTCTCGGTGCTGAGGAGGGTGTTGACTGCTGTTGCTGCTCTTGCCTGCTCCCCTCCACTTCATTCTCCTTGTTAGCCGTCACATTTGGCGACTCCTGAGAGGATATCCTCTTCTCTGCACGTCCCTCACGGGATTTGGTAGGAGCTTTTTCTGCAGGTTCTGTCTTACTTGCGTCATCTTTATAATCAGAGGGCAATGACCTAGAACTATGGGAATCCTTAGATTTTGCTTGATTACAATCATCATTTATGTGTTTCCGGTCAGTAGATTTTGATCTCCCTCCTGATTCTGACTTCTTCAGGGGCTCAGGCTGTGAGATGTCAACCCGACTGGCACTTGCACTTTCAGATTTTTCGTCATGGATTTTATGATCCTGTTTGCGAGGAGTCTTTCTTACAGGATCTTTCTGGTGCTGTTTTGGAGGCATGGACATCCCAGTCTCTTTCTCAGTCTCAAACCCTAATCCAGCCCGGGTATCACTTGAGCACCTGACTGCCTCTATCCTCCTTCTGGGTTTGTTGCCACCCAGGATAGCAGGCTTTGTTCGAGGGGCCAATTTGGGATTATGTTTCTCACTCAGTTGGACAGAAAGTGACACGGGAGTGTTTGCAGCTGGAGGTGTGATGGTTGTAGTCTTTTTAGTGGGATGCGATGGTGGAGCTTCTCCAGAAGAGTCAAAACAGAGAATCCTCCTATGACCATCCCCTACACGGGGTATAACACTGGGACTAGTACCTGCTGGTACCTTCTGGCCTGGGTTTTCAGTCGACAGGGCTGGGACCACCTTACTAACTTGTTCAGCAGTTCCTGTTATGCCTGGAATTCAGGAAAATAGGGCAATTAAAAAAAAACATTCAGGAGGGTAACATTGAAGATTTACTGCAGTGCCTCAAATTAACTTACCTGAGACCGTAGACTGTTTGAGCATCACTGTTGGGGGTTTGGGTTGGACCGTTTTTGACTGCTGTATTGCTACTGGGCTTGGCATGGTAACAAGCTAAAAAGACAATGTTAAAATGTATTATTGTTCTAAAAAATGGCAAATAGGGAGGCAAAAAGAAGTTTTGAAACAAATTTCTACATTGCAAATATATATAGCATTGTTACCTGATTGGACATCATCTGGAACTTCCCCAGAGTATTCTGCCCCATAACAGATATAGGAAGCATCATGGGCTGAACAGGTGACTGTAAGATGAGCGTTGATCCTGTACATAAACAACACAACATTTGATGTGATATCCTATTAATCTGATGTGTCGCTTTGGGAGCTGAGAGCACAAGTGGGCCAAAGAATATTACACAACCAAAAGGGAGCATAACACGTAAATATGGAGTAGCAGTCGCATCCACAAATCACAGCCAGAGAAATCTAGATCCTACTCACGAAGACACATTTAAGATACTGATTATTCTTTATTATTAAGGTATATCAACAAGGATACGGGTCTGACATAAAGATAAACTCATGTCTATTAAGCTGATCCATTACTATAGGCCAACAGTGGTCTCTTACCTGTCGGGAAGCCCTGGGAGCGGGGCGGTGTGGCCAGAGCGTACTGGCTGGGGGGTGAAGACTGTCCCTTTGAGATTCCAGCAGGCACTAGTACCTGTCTGGCCTGAGGGTCTGTAGCAGAGGGGTCGGTCAAGAAGAAGTAGCTGGTAGTGGGCCCTGGGAGGGCAGGGTTAGTGGTGTCCAAGGGTAGCTGAATTATGTAGCTAGGGTGCGCCTGTGATGCTCCTGTTAATGTAGATGCAACTACCACCCCGGTTTTCCCACTGAGAGGATTAGCCTCTGTTCCTGTAGGTTGGAGGACCTCAGAGCTTTCTATGCTGCTAACAGCCTGTGCCGTCTCCTCCTGGTTGGCTGATGGTGTGCCGGGGGGGCCTAAAGTGGCCTTGGCTGGAGAGGAGAGGAAGATGGTGGGTATTTTGTCTGTGGAGATGCTGGAAATTGCCTGATTCAAGGCCAAGTCGCTAGAAGATGCCTCGTCCTGCTCATCACTGATGATGATCTTTAAGGAAACTATATTACTGGGATCTGCCGCACCTTTGCTCGGGGTGCTGGGGTTGATGGTTGGAGGGTTAGGTGTAGCTGCGACTGGTGCGGAGTCAGAAGCAGATGTAGATGAGGCAGATTTAGGAGACATTACTGAGGGAGTAGCCACTGGTTGAGGTTGAGGGTCTGCCCCACTGCTGGGAACTGCCACTCTCATTTGAGGTAGATTTGCAGTCTGTGTCAGAGTTTTGTTTGATTCATTCGATTCAGGAGACACAAAACTAGGCTCATAACTAGGAACTGGAGGGGGGGCAAATTGAGCTTTATCCTCAGTTTGGGCATTCGTCTTTCCTTCAGTCCCTTCTGCTTGTTTATCCTCCTGTATTTGGTCAACGTTAGAAGCCAACGCGGCTTCTGGTGCAGCAGATGGAGCAGTGCTGCTTCTTGTAAGTATAGTAATGGGTGCACTGAGGGCAGTGGGAGGGCTGTCCTTTCTGGCTGGCTCCAACGCCTCCCGAGAGGCTGTGCTGTCAGGAGGAGGGGGAGGAGTATTCAAAGGTTCATCCACATCCATGGGGGCTACAGCGTCACTGCCACTGAAGAGAGAGACATTTTCTCCTCTGTCAGAGTCCACTACAGCAGACAAGGAGACCCCTGGTTCTTCGTGACTAACTATCAGTCTGGCTGTGCTGTTCTCAATTCGGGACCTTCTACCAACGGGGCAAAGAAATGTTTTATTTGACGAGCTGGGGGCAGTAGACTTCCTGGTCTTCCTGGTCTTCAACTCTTGTCCAGTCCTTACCTTCCCTGCTGTCGGTGTTGTATCTGGAGCACTTGTAACATCTGTGTGTGTGGTACCTGTAACATGACATAGATGATTCATAGTGATTAATTTATCACTTATACTTGCACATTTAAGGACGATTACCAAAGTATGTTAGACAGCTGTGTGTTTTTATATAGTCTGACTATTTTACAACTATACATTCTTGATGTGTTATTGTATGCATCCAGACTATTTTCTACTACTTTTCTAATGATGAAGACTTTCCTACTTCCAAACCTTGATCAAGGCAAAGAAAATTGCCTTGAAAAGGGACAGTGATCATGGGTGTTTGCTCCTTACAGGAGATTAATAACTTAAATAAAGGAGGAATACCTGAATCTTCATTCTGAGGAGGCCTGTCAGCAGATGAAGGCCCCACACTATCACTCTCTTCTGGGCTACTGCTAATATCTCCATCCCCTGGTTCTCCCTCAGTGATTCTGGTTTTATCTGTAAACACATGAATAAATCTTAATATATTTTTGTTAGAAAATTGATTTCAATTGTGCCCTCATACGTGAGAAATACTAAATGGATATACTGTCCACAGATAGATAACACCAGGTAAAATCAAGGCAAGGTAGAAAATACTTACTGTAATCAAAGAGGTCAAAGAGAGCCTGAAAGGCTGGGTCAGACTCCGTTTGCTCCAATATGTCATGGATGGCATCATCACTCATATGGATTTCCCCCTGTGTGAGATGACATTAGTGAAAAGGTCATGCAACAGCACACATTCACCCAAGACATGTCATTGTGATTTTAAAAAGATACAAAAATAAATGTTATGTATTGATTGTATTGCTTATACTGTAATTCCCCAGATCCATTTCTGTTTGGTTTACAAGGAAATATTTTAATTGTTTTTTCTTAAATATTTCCTTCCTACTTATAGAATCTACTATAAGTAACATGTCAGAGTGTATATACAGACACAATATATGGAGTAGTTAGTGTGTCAGCACCTGTAATCCAAGGATTTCATCAATAGATTGGTCTGGTTCTACTGTACTGCATGACGCCTTTGATGTCTGCGGGGTTGGATCACTGTTAGCAAAGAAAATGTTATAGCCATGTTATTACATGATTGCAGTCATGCCACGACTCTGTCTGCCACTGACATAATCAAAAACAACCATCTATCCCAACAACCTAAAACCGAAGTGATGAGGAACTCAAGAATTTCAACTCAACACGATAGCAGTATCTATTAATTTACCTTGCAAGGATTTTGTTGATGTTTTCAGCAAGCTTCTCTTGTAACGACCGGTCACCCAGTATCTTCTCGCGTGCGTTTTGTATCACCAGTTGCTGTGGAGATGAATGCATGTTGTCAAATCACAAAATTCAGGACATTTCTCACTGCACAATGTCACATGAGTCAAACGATCTTCTTCTACATCATGTGTAGGGAGGTTTGATTGTCCTCGTAACGTATATCACCATCTAATTTCTCTTAATGTATTCTGTGATGGGGTGACTGAGCTGAAGCCGGTTTGCCCTGATGCACCCTTCCACCAGTGACAGCAGCGAGCGTAGTGCTCCGGCAAGGAAGTCGAGGCAACCGATACAATGAGAGATCCTCAAAGGATCCCTGGGGACTACTCTTTATATTTTAAAACATCATGTTGTCCACCATGTTGACCACAGAATGTAAATATGTGCTTTTAATGACATTACAAGTTTGTGCAAACCTGTGCATCAGGTGTGGTATGAACCACCTCCCACACAGGATGGACAAAGAGCAGCTACAATAATATTCCCAAGTTGTGAAAAATCTGTATTTTAAGGCAAACCAACAGCAAAGATATTAACAAGGAACTATTTGTTTGTAGATTCACTCACAGGGAAGTTCTCATCGACGACCTCTTCAGGCTGGGGTTCTACAGCAAGGCTACTGACAGTCATGGTGGATCTCCCAGTGCTGCTGGATCCACTCAGACCACTGCCTCTCTTCCTGGGAGAGTCCCTGAAGACAGTAGAAGAAATTACAGAGTAGGCCCTACCAATATGTAGGTGCAGTCATAACACACAATTGCGGCCTTTCAGGTACACTGGTACCTGCATTTGTACATCCAATAGCACGCTGATAAGGTAAATGACATTTAGCGAGTGGGTGTGACATATTTATCATGCGACTGGCACGAAACTGGGATAATACAATGTATATCGCTTTCCACCCTTTCATCGATACTGTGGATACGTCTAACTACATTTAGTATTGACATCAAAGCAAAAAACGGCCACTGAGAGTGAGTCGGTCACTTCGTCCGCCGTCCCCACCCCTTGACTAAACCGTTGACTAAACCGGAGTATTTTCTGTTGTTTCTGAAACGGACATTCTCCAGTGGTGTGCTATATGTGTAGAAGGGCAACTCCAGTTTAAGTGCGGACCTGATTCTCTGGAGAATATCCGAAACGTATATCTGATGTATATCTGTTAATTTTCAATGTTTGTGTGCCTGCCTCTGTAAATAAAAATAACAACAGCAACAACAACTCTTACCATTTCCGTCGCCCTGGAGACATCGGGCCTGGGGTTAGCCGATGCTCTGAAACTAGTATCTGCACCGGTGAATCTCCTGTAATGCACACATTACTTTACACTAAAAGCAGCTATTCGTCTGGTTGATGATAGCTAATGAAGCACAGATGCAATGAAGTGATAAATGCTGCTATGTTTATACATTTGGTCACTCTTTCCAAGAGCCTTGTGTGGATGAAAAACCGCATAAAATGATGGGCTTCAGCAGGGCAAATTTTTCAACGTATTATCAAAAGGCAAAGGCCCAGTTGCTTCAGTACACATAACAGATCTTTACTGAGAGAAAACATCTGTGAAACTAAATGTGATGCAGACAGCACTGATATGATGTAGTTTGTGTGTTTCGGCATTTCCTATACACAATACTTACTGGACATGTTTAACAATCGGCCGCCTTCTTGGATCTGAAGGTGTGTACCACTGACAGAGGCAGGTCTCGTCTGCAGGCCTGTGTAGCTCACCGGAGTGGAGTGGCCTAGCATACTGTGGGAGGGGTGCACAGGGCTGATGATGGGGCTCGTCTCGGGAGCTGAGGAGCAGACAGCGCTACCAGCGGCGGACAGGGGCAAGGCTCGCTGTCGTCTCATATTTGCCACTCCCACCCGTGAACGCACTGAGGGTTGCAAAAATAAGACTGCTCATGGATATAACCAGAGTGGACATAAAACTAGGACAATCTTCCCAATTTAGGGAAGAGTGGTCCTGATATTTTGTACATTCAATTTATTGACTATATATATATCCTGTAAATCTAAATGTTTGCTCTGTATTATTACACACAGGACTGTAAGCATTTTTGTGAGTGGGGCAATGAAACGTACAAAATCTGCAGAAAATTCCTTCTCTCACTGAACAAGACTTACCTCTTTGAGATGCTGATATAGCTGGGGAGTTCTGCAATGATCTAGGAAAAGATATATCATAAAGTTGATGCAGTATCAACAAATATTATTGATAAAGATCCTAGTCAAGGTTACCTTAGAAAACCATGACAAAAGAGATCATAGCAAAGTTCGACCTAAAGCTCTCCAAAAAAAGTGGCAGTAATTTTGGTGTTTAAATTTGGAAGTAATCTTACTTGATTTGGTTGAGCGTAAAATCCAGCTTTTTCCACAGCGAGGTCATGATGGCAGGTACCTCATGACTGGTCTCTGTTGAGAGAATTGAGAAAAGGCCATACAAGAGTTCATAATAGCTAGAGAAACACGAATTAGGATATGTTGGAAACTGTGAATTTATTGATGGGGACAACGGCAAATCACCTCACCTTTGGCTTTGGCAGCCACATACTCATTCAAGATGGTTGTTAGGCTCTTCCCAAATAGAGACTGCAGCAGTATGTAGAAAACAAAGAATCATTTCCAAGGAAAGCTTCACACATGCAATGGATACTTTTATGTGACTAACATTCACTGTGTTGTTTGTGAGAGGGGTTGTCAGCACACTTACAAATACACAAGCAGGAATAGCTCCATCTTCTGTGCTGTGTTCAGCGTACTCCTTCAAATTGGGGCTATCGTGAATAAACGCCTGACTTGTGGCGGACAATCCCTCTTCTTGCAGGTACCCTGAAAGGACATCGGCCAAGACTGGGTTAGCTGGAAAAAGGTGGCAAAGTAGCGCCCGGCTAACACGCAAAATACACTGGGTGCCAAGGCTTGTTGTTGCTGAGACAGCGTTAGCTAACGTAAGTAAGCTATCTTTAGCCGCCCTGTTGACAGTGAAGTAACACTGTTGGCTAACGGTAGACCTTCGCTTCGGCTAACTACACTTACCCAAAACAAGCCGAGCTACGTCGGATGGGAGCAACATGGCCGTTTGACGTGTAATGGATGTAAGAGTAAAGAATTACATGTTCAATCAAATTATTTTAGAAGCCGGTAGAAAGAGTGAAAATAAAACATCAGTGTTATTGCGTACGCGACGTCCTAAGGACACTGCTTACGAATACTCAAAAGGCGGGGAAATCAAGCACACGTACCCCGGAAGTTGCAGACTAATATGCGGATTGGCATTCTGGTGGTTGTAGTTGTAAGGATAGGAGTCTGACTCTGTAGTCCTCTGCAGGTTGCTATTTTTTTACTCGACTGCAGCAAATCAAACGATACATGGACAGACAACCTAGTTACTTGACATAATTTCACTATAGATAGAATAACACCCTTGTTTCAACGTTGTCACTAACGTTAGGGAACACACTCGCTACTATTCATGGCCCGGAAGTGATGTATACTCTTCAACGCTACTGGGGCGGGAGTTCCCTGCGTGTTGTACGTGGGTGTGTGTGAGTGTAGGTACTGCATCCTGCACGTCAACATGGCAAAGTTATCAGCAGCCCAGTAGCACACTAACATCTGCCCTTTCCTCGGTGACAGCTTCGAGCTACCTAAAATCGGCATCATCACCAGAGGTAGGCAAGCAAAGTGATTGCAAATCCTTTTCATTGTCACTGTTTTGAGTGCACGCTTGGAAAGTTTGAAACTAGTCTGACATTGCTATATTGCTAAAGCAGCTCGCTTCTAAGGCCAGAGTTATACAGTGATTTGCTGTGATTTACGGTTAACTAGTAACTGGTGGTTTCATGTGTAGCGTTCGTTAACAAATGTATGCGATGAAATAGGAGATGACAGTCTAGCCCTTCGAGTAACTCTAGCGTTGGTAGAACATGAATCAGTAGCAACATCCTCTCCTGTCAACATCCTGTCTGTCTCCTCCTGGGAGGTAGAACAGCCCTCCTTGTCACACCTGGTTGATGGAAGCTGTATCCTCATCTCCTCTGAAGCACAATGAGCCTGGCTCTTCATGAGCTCCTGGTATGCTGCAGGGGGCTGGAGAATGACAAAGCTACAGAGAGGAAGGTAATTACAACCACTCATAAGAAATGAAACAAGTTGTGGTACCTGTATTGTATTAGTTTGATTCTTATAAAAAGGGAGAGACCATCTTCACACTTCTGATTCCAGTACGGGCATGTCCTGTTCTAGTACCAGTAACATCTACCCTACGCTCTGATACTTGCCATGTCACCTTGTGTCTTGCTTCCAGAAAGAAGCTGAGCGCTTCAGACGGCTCCTCCGAACTCCAGAGACTGTGCAGGAGTTGGATCGCTCCTCGGGACCTAGAGCTGCTAGAGGCTCCAAGCAGCTCACCTGGGATGCTGTGTTCAGGTAATCTGAGTCTTATACATCTTTACACATATTGAAAAAAAATAGATAAAGATAGCCAGTGTAATGCAAGACAGCTTCACAAGAACCATGCATAGCTAGTATAGTATATATCAAATGTTAAAATATAGCTGAGATATTGTGCACAGTTCTTGTAAGTCTTTGCTTCACTGGAAACATTTGTGTTCCTTTTTTGGGGTTTTGCCTACCAAGTTAAGGAACCTAGTTTGTTTCCAACTAATAGATTATGCTTTGCTACTCTATGCACTGCCTGACATAGTTAAAATCCTTACAAAGAAGTCCTATAGGAACCTTATTGTGCCCCATAATAGAATTTGGCAATCATTACACAGATATTATGCTGGATTTGTGGGCTTTGTAATAACAAATAGAAATGCTGGTTTATTGTGAGAAACACTTCTCCTTCTATTGGTTAGAAAGGATCAGTAGTCATTCCATATTATGCTAGATAAACTTCATCAACAGATATGGTCATATGTTACTTCAAATGTCTGCCAGAAGAGATGTCATTGATGTACAAACCACTAATATTCATGTGTGTTCAATGTCAGGTTCCTGCAGCGATATGTCCAGAAGGAGACAGAGCACGTGCAATCAAGCAAATCCAGTGTCACGGCGACTACGCTGGCCACGCGGCAGAAGAAGATGGCCGAGATGTGCAGCTTGGTCAAGTACTTCATCCGCTGTGCCAACAAACGTGAGAAGAGGCAACTTACGATAACTTTGCTCCCTTTTCCAGACCCAGCCGTGTATTAGAAGTTACCGCACGTAACGACGTCGCACGTTTGGCTGAAATGATTCTTGTCATATCGCAGTGAGAGATGTTAAACAAATGTTCATCTCTCCATCTTATTTCACTCAACTAATCCGTCTGAGTGGTGAACTAGCAAACATTTTGAGAAATAGGTCATTTGAATGCATTGTAGGGACTGCAGTTACTGTAGTCTCTCTCTCTCTCTCCCCCTCCCTCCCTCCCTCCCTCCCTCTCTGCAGGCGGCCCTCGTCTGAAGTGCAGTGAGCTGCTGAAGCATGTCATGGAGGTGCTGCAGAGCTGGTACAGCTGTTCGGCCTACGGAGAAGACTATAGCAGCCTCCTAGTAAAGGACATCCTCTCTGTGCGCAAATACTGGTGTGACATCACTCCACAGCAGTGGCACAGTCAGTGGGCTATTCATAAATATTTACTACATTACATTGATTTGTTGTGTATTTCATCTATCTACATTTTAACATAGCGCATGGTGCATAGTGTTACAATGTTAGTCTGATATCTTGTATATTATCAGGCCAAGTCAAATTTCCTGTTGGATGCTGACATTTACGGAATCCCCTCGATGCATCCTTGTCATCCCCAGGTCTCCTGGACATCTATTGTGACTTGTTCAACACTTCATGCAAGTCCATCAACCAAGTTTTAGTGAGCAGGGTCATCCACACGGTGGTGCAGGGCTGCTGCATGCAAACTGATGGATTCCACAACACTCTCTTTAGCTTCTTCTCCAAAGCGCTGCTTAATATCAGGTAAGATCAATTAACTCTCTGCTGTTTTGCTGATTTCTGTCAACGGTATTTTGTTATTGCCTTGATTGTAATCGCTTGCCCCATAAAAATGATCACAATGGTCTTGACTTCATTCGATATTTGACTCCTTTGTGTTGATTTATACTTTTAAAACTTCAGGCCATGCTTCTGGTCATCTCCATCATTTCATCAACCTTAATTTAATGCAATAAAGGTTCAGTGTCCTTCAGATTACATCACTACAGCTTTATACCACAGAGCTAAATAACGTTTAAACCAAGCAACACTGTTTACATCCCCTTGTTTTTCAAATGTCAGTGTTGTTGACGTTTGTCACAGTTACGCAGTCTCATGCACTTTTTCTTCTGAACCTTCTGACCCTCTAGGCGGGAGAAACACCTGGCCGTGGTGGAGCATCTGGTCTCAGCTCTCAACATCTTCTTGAGGTCCGCGGCCATGAACTGTCGGATGAGGGTGTGTCAACTGGGAGAGGATCTTCTGCCCTCCGTCCTCTGTGTTTGGGGGGATATGAGGCCCAGCACCATTCTCAAAGAGGAGATGGTCGAGTTCTTCAACCTGCAGCTCTGTGTCCACCACCCCGAAGGAGCCAAGACCCAGGACACAGGTAGACTTTGAGCAACAGAGACATTAAAACACTACTGTAACTGACATTATTTTTACCACCCCAAGCAATTATTAAGTGAAACTAAAAAATGGCATGCTATTTAACCCTTTCCATCATTAACTGGTTTGTCTGATCAAATGGAACTATGAAGAACCTTGCCAGTGAGTCTGTATGCTGTAAATAAATATGTATGTATAGAAGACTGCATGGTCCCTGAAATCTAAACCAAAAGTCCAACTGATAGTGGTCCTATATGATAATGTTATTATACATTTGTTAAAAAAAAACTTGTTACTCTCCCGTTATATTTCAGGTGCTCATGCTGAGGACTGGAGCAAGTGGCGGAGCCTGCTGTACAACCTGTATGATGCGCTGGTCAGAGAAATCAGCCATATTGGCAGCAGAGGGAGGTACGTCACAGGGACGCGACACATAGCAGTGAAAGACAACCTCATCGAGCTCACAGCTGACATTTGTCACCAGGTACGTATGATTAAGACTCGCTTAACTGACACGGGTATGAACATGGCTTATCATATTGGAACCGTAGATAAATGTTTAGCCGATTTATATAGCGAATTTCTCTTTATGTGAACTCCGACACAATCTTGTGTTTGTTGTGTGCTGTAGCTGTTCAGTGAGGACAGTGACATCCAGGTCTTGGAGGTGACCCAGGTCCACCTCAGAGCCACTCAGATCGGCAGTCCCACCCAGGGCACCTCCAGCAAGCGGCGTCGCATCGAACTGGGCTGGGAGGTCCTCCGGGACCACCTGCAGCCCCTGCAGAGCGACTTTGATGTCATACCATGGTGAGCAGTTCAATTCAACTCAACTGAATTATTAACCATTTAATGGCTACATTGATTTTTCTCAAAGGATACCGTATTAAAGCGATGCCACTTGTTTCCCCCGACTGTAGCCATTTATTGTCATGTATCACCTCTTTCATTTCTGCTCTGTAGGCTTCAGATCACTGCGGTGCTCACCTCTAAGTACCCATCCATGGTGCCTGGCCAGGAGCTGGTCCCGCTCCTGTCGGTGTTGTGCCAGCTCCTAGGGGAGCAGCGGAGAGGAGTCAGGGGGCCGTACGTGCTGCGCTGCCTGAGGGAGTTGGCCCGATGCCAGGCCCTCTATCCACACCGGGCCCTGGCCCACAGGGCCGAGCTGAGCAGGCTGTGGGGCCGGGTGTGGGCCCTGGCACTGCGAGGGGTCAGCTCACCCCAGACAGAGGCCCTCAGCCTGGGCCTCCTGGCCTCCATCGTCCAGGGAGGACTGATTGCTATGGATAGAGAGTTCTGGAAGCTCTTCTCTGGCTCAGCGTGTAAACCGTCTCAGTGAGTCTGTGGCTGATTGTGCACTTTCATATCAATTTTGTGCACCTGCATGCATTCGTCTTCCGTCACCGTTTTCGCGCCTTTCATCTCTTTGTCTCTGCATATCCAGGGGTGCTGCTCTCTGTCTAGCCCAGGCCCTGTTGAAGTGTCCGGTCCCTAAGAGTCTTGTCCTGGGTTCCGGTTGGGACTATGTGGGGGTCACAGAGGGCTCTGGGTCCCCCAACCTGAAGGAGACTCTCATAGCCTGTCTGCTGATGAGCGATCAGAGCGATGAGATGGAGGATAACTCCAGACCTCACCCCATCATCTGCAGGTTGGTAGTGTGTTTCTTTCAGCCCGGAGATCATTTAATTGTTAAGTTGCTTCATGCCGCAGAAACAGGAAATCTAAGCTCCTGGCCTATCAGCCATCTCGGCACAAACAAGTCTTCCTTATTTGACTTATTGTCTTTGTTAAAGCATGACTGTTTTATCTGCATTACGTCATGAGTTTACAATATTCACTTTATGATGAAGAACTGTAAATTGATGTTTTATTATGATCGTGTTTGCAGGGATTTTCCTCACAATCTGATAGCAGACATCTTGGTCTCCCTGACCCTGAAAGACACCAGAGCTGGCCTGATGTATCTGCTGGGTACTCGAGGCCTGGAGAGGTGAGGCAAAAGGAAAATATTGTCCTGAGCACATGCACAGTGCACAGTATATTAGAGCCACTTTCCTAATATTACAAATCCTAAAAACTATAATATCACCCCCTTATGCACAATCCATGTCTGTTGTCTCATGGCTTGATTTATTTCTTGATTTGTTTCCTCCCTCATTTACACCCTCCTTCATGTTTGAAGTGGATTTAATGGGCCAGTCTGTTATAGAGCAAGAACAGAAAAATAGTGTAGTGTAGTATAGTGTATTTATCAAGCCTTTATAACTACAGAGAGGCTTCATTCATAATGTTTCCTGAATTACTTTCCTACATACTTTCCTGTATCCTGGGGGCTCAGAATACAAATGTACATGCCACCTACATGCAAGATTCTGAGTTCACATCCATCTCATAACCTTTGTCACATAGCATCTACTCTCCTATCTGTACTGTAGAATTTATAATAGACTAGAGGTGCCTTTAAAAATAATCAAGCGATGTCAATCAAAATAAACTATGTCAATCAACATTATTTATTTTGGAATAAAAAACTGTTTGACATAACAATAATAAAATAACAAATAATACCTTTTTTTTTACTCTGTGCAAAGTGCCTTGTCCAAAGAGCAAGCGTCAACTGAAGCCAAAGACAACCTGGTTGAGATTGAGAGGCTGTACCTGCAGTTCAGCTTCGACGCGCTGCCCTCGGAGTTCAGAGGGAAGGACGAGAAAGTGAGGTTGCCGTCGGCCGACGGCCAACTGCCTGCTGTCCCCGGCCTCAGAAACAAGTTGGAGCAGTCGCTGCTCTGTGTGGCAGACAATCTACTCAACTGCTATTCGCCTGATGTGAGTGGTGGTTGGATTAGAAGCATGTGTCTTCTATATCTGTGTCGTTGTCACGATGGCCAACTGAGATTTGATTGTGCTCCTCCCCCGCTAGTCCCAGTCCACCCCTCCAGAGTGTCTGGTGCGCTGTTTCAGTCTGCTGGCTGGGGTACTGGCGGGTTATGTCTCCACTGGGGTTCAGACTGAGGAGGAGGCCTGCCACTCACAGCTCTTCACTAAAGCCAAGGTAGGCAGTCCGCTTCATAGGCGATTACCTTCAGAGTTTCCCCCCTGCATCTGTAGCGGTGATGCACTTCTCACAGACGTCTGCAGGCTGTTGTGGGTGTGTGGATTGAGGAGAATGACACAAAGTGGGACATGCTGAGTGTGTGTGTTCCTCACGTCACCGTCTCCATACTGAATCTCCTCTACTCACCCTCATTGCTCTCGAAAAATCCTTCTATCTCTGTCCTTAGCGCTTACGTCTCTTACAGGATCACTCTATGGTCACAGGAATATTGTAACGGTTTGATTTGAACTTATTTTGTAAGTCACTCTGGATAACATGGTCAGCCAAATGCATAAAATGTATATATGTATCCCTCCTCCAGGCCATTCTTGTAAATATATGTTCATGGGCTGGTAATATATAGGTCAAATATAACCAGTGTTTTTGGCCCTGCCTTATATTGATCTCCAGTTGTGTGCTCTAAGTTGCTCTCATGGTTGTTTGTGTGTTTTTGCGTTCTAGTCCCTGGCCCAGGACTTCAGCGAGTTTGTCTCGAGTGTGAAGGTGAAGATGACAGAGGATGGAACCATGACCGCGCTGAGGTCCGTCATGAAGCTCTGCACTCTGTCAGCCAGCAGGGAGGCCAAGGTGAAACTAGTCTACGTCAACATGGTCCAGTTTGTCATTATTATTATTACATTTTACATGCATGTAGTCAGTACAGGGACAGTCCAGACACTCGTCACTCTGAACCACCGGTTCAACCATCATTTAACCACTTCCTGTTTCCTGTTTGCTGTTCTTGACGGCACTCACACGACTGTAATGGCCTCTAGACGGTGCTATGTTGTAGGTAGAGCGTCCTGTTGATTTGTCAGAAATTGGTGATCAGTCAGTGTCATTTTACATTACCTTCATTGGTGATTGATTAAGCCTTAAATTATTAGTTTCACCAAATGGGGATGCTGTGGGCTTGATATTTTCACTATCATAAATGTGAAACTCTTGTGGTTTCTAAGAGCCTTTTTTTATTCTCCCTCCCACAGGATAATGTTTGTCCCATCTCTTCCACTCTCTTCATATTGATTCTCCCTGCCAGTCTTCTCAATGAACTGGCAGAGATCTGCAAACTGCTGGTGAGTGAGGGGTGCATCTAGCAGAGTGGTATGTCGACACTTCAGACAGGGCGTTTGTGGCACGGGGGTGTCAGGTCCAAAAAGAGACAATCTTCATGTTTAGCATCCCAGTTGTGTGCTAACGTTTCTCTTGTTTTCCTGTCCCTTCAGCTGAGCAGTGTGTCCAGGAGAGTAAATGCTGTGGATGAAGATGATCATATGGACGAAGACGGTGATATGACCAGGACTCAGCAAGGGGGCGACATTGACCTGATGGACGACGGTGACGAGCCCCACACCAGCGCCAACGGAGCCCAAAGACAGACGGGTGACAACGCCGATGCTTCCTGTGGCCCAGGTAAGAAGGAATTACTTGTTGTCTACGGGATTAGGTTTCATATGGAAGAGGTTACCACTCAGCTGAGACCATAACCTTAACCCAAGGACAAATCCACCTGTTGTTGGGTGGTTCATTTTCCTTATTCCTGCAAATAAGACAACCAGACATCATATCATGGTATTTCCAGCGCAGCTACAAAGGAGTCTGATAGCACAATTGATGCTCCCTGCACTTCCTGCACTTCCCTTTCTCAATAGGGAAAAACGTACTATGCTGTCACTATTGTTGTTGTTGTATTGCTCTCTCCACCTAAACGTAAACTGCACAGAGAACCCCCTTTTCTCGGGCTTGTTGGGGGTTGTTAAACCGCATGCTGCATGATGGGAAATGTAGGAAATCGCTAACTGAAGTAGATGAGGCAGGTGTAAGAGTATCCAAGCTATATTGTGCTAATAGATTAAAGACAGCTAATGTCAACCAGATTGCCCGTGAAGCTGAAGTTGTTTCATGTATTGTAGGGCTGGGGCAAAATAGATGCCGACAAAACCATTTAACTTCTCTGATTGCCGATCATCCTCATCAATGGTACATGCAGACGACCGGTGGAATTTCATGCTCCGTCCTCCCTCAGGTGCTAAGAGCCTGTTGGCAGAAGAGCACCTGTCCCACCAGGACCTGGCTCTGCTTGCTACCTTGGAGTTCCTGTGTGAGTGCGGCTCCGCCCAGCCCGCCCGCGGCCTCCTTTTTAAGCCGCAGGAGGCACGACGCAGGCTGCTGCTGCTGCTGGACCAGATCGACTTCAGCAAAGCCCTGCATCTCAACATGGTGGGTAGCAGCTGGTCCAGAGGTGTTGGTGGTGACGATGATGAAAATGAAGATGGGAATTATGTTATGATTATGATGATGGTGGTGGTGATAATGATAATTGTTCTGGTAGCAGTGATAATGATGATGATGATGATGATGATGATAGTGGTGTTTGTTGTGATTTATGTAGTTTGAGTCATTGGTTCTGATTGGCTGAGTCCCGTTCAAAGCCGTTGTAAAATACCCGATAAGTGCACACCTAAAACAGTTCATTTAAATGAATGTGCTACTGGACCTATAGCGCTGGTGGAGGAATGACATGTAGTTCTTAATTATTATCAGGATTTATCTTTTTTTTTTTTAATACAATTGTGTGTTAGTGCTGTTAAATAAAAGCCATAAACAAGGAAAATTACTTTACAATGATTTTAGAACAGTGAACAGGGACTATTAGGAGTGGCGGGAAGTGGAGTAAGTTAAACTGTTGTGGAGATGGTGATGATGATGATAGTGGTATTAGTGATGATGAAGATTTTGGTCCATTGTTCATGAAACTCCAAAGATATCATAAGCAGCGCACTAAGAAAAGCACACTACTGTTCTGCTGTATGGTTGATAACTTGGGATACTCTTCTTATCGCTGCTCATCATTTTGCTTTAACCATCTCCTCCTCTAGTACCTGGTCCTGCTGAAGAAGCTTCCTGCTGAGGACTCGCTCTCTCCAGAGGAGTTTGACTCGCTGCTCAAACCTCTGGCGTAAGCAAACCATCCTCTTACACAAATACACAAATGCGTTATTACTAATATCCATGTTGTGTTTGCAGCACCTTCAGACAATCAGCAAAGTAAAATAAGTTTTAAGTTGATGTGATGTTCTCTGTTGTGAGACGTTAGGTTGGATCGTAATGATGTGTGTGTGTGTGTGTGTGTTGCATTGTGTTTGCAGGGACCTGTGTTCTCTGTACCGTCAGGACCAGGAGATCTGTGCTGCTGTGCTGCTGGGTTTATTACCCTCCATCAGGAGCCTGGGGCGAACCCAACACCAGCCAGATGAAATGAAACATGTACAGGGAGCCCTGCTAAAAGTGGTCTCCGCGTTCTGGTTAGTGGCACATTGTAGATGTTGACAGATATGGACTAAGTCAAGTACTAGAATGAGATGGACCTCTGCTGCAGGGACTTAGATACTTGGGATAGTCTTTTGAAGGGATGCCCTCTGTCTCAGACTTGGTGTATGGTTTATTAGTAAGCTGAGTCTGGTTCTGTATCTGTGACCCATTGTATTTCTTTTGTATTACTTCATGTGATGCAGTTTCTGACACTAACTCACCCTCTGCTCCGTCGTAGTTTCCTGGGCCAAACAGGGAAGTGCACGGCGACTGTGCGAGCTGCTTTAGTGCAATGCCAGGTTGCCTTGCTGGAGGTAAGCTCTCACAAATTAGGGAGTGGCAGTAGAGTACCAGACACTTTCACTATTTACTCTTTTTTTACTTACGACATCTACCCCTCCTACCAGGCTGACCCGTGTTGTAAGTGGGCCGTCCTAAGCCCGAGGGAGGAGGAGCTTCCGGTGTCTGCCATCTTTCCGTCCCACCTCGCAGACCCCCACCATCACGTCCGGATGCTGGTAGCCATGTCAGTGGAGAGGTAGGCTTCAGCTGGGAGCCCCGTAAACTTAGCACTGCTGACAAGGTGTTAGCTCAGGTTTGATAGATGGATTGCTGCAGATGATCGATATGATTGACAGATGATACAGCCGATAGGTAGATAGATATGATCCAATAGATAGCTAAAAGCAGTAGAAAAGATAGGAACACTGGAAACATTCAATCAATTGCGTGCACCCTCCATGTCTGATTGTCACCATTATCCCTCCTGTGTCCAGGCTGTTTCTGGAGATGAGACCAGACCACCCAGAGAAGAGGAACATGCTGCCACTCAAACAGCAGCAGGCAGCCTTTGAGAACGTCTACCTGAAGGCTCAGGAGGGCATGAGGTTCCCAGTAAGATCAATGTCCACATGCAGTGTTGCCACAAATCAGGCGCAGTTTTATTATGTGTCAGTATCCTCCTGTTTTTGACTTTCCATGTGTGTCTGTACTTATTTGACTTGACAGAAAAGCAGCTCCTCAGAAGACCTTCAGGACGAGACCTTCAACCGCAAGGCCACCCTGTTGAAGAGCGTGTCTGTGGTGTTGTGTTGCAGCCCAGTCTGTGAGAAACAGTCTCTCTTTTCCCTCTTCCAGTCATACAAGGAAAACAACATTGAGGAACAGCTCATCAAAAAGGTAAGGGACTTGCACTGCTTCTCGCTGTATGCCAGCCTCCATCTACAAGATGCCTCTGTAGTGTTTTGTGGAAGTAGTCACTGGAATCACTGAAAATGAAATTTAGACATCAACAACGCAATCCAAGGGTTTTGGCAACTTCACTGTGAAAATAGAACATTTGTGTAATTTGGGCATTTCTGTAATGAAAAAATGTCTGTGCTTGAAAGAAATGTGTTTCTTTTTTGTGATGTGTAACTTCTGTCATGGTAGAATGGTTGGCAGTGGTTCATTACACAAACCTGATGGGTAACATTGTGTTTTTGGATTAGCCATGGCAACCTACACTTCTAGTTTAACCAGCTCCACTCATGCAGAAGCAAATGAGCAATACACTGCTGACAGGAAGTGTGCTTGTAATATCACTTTGCACATTTGTAATGGAAAACATTACCTGTATAAATACTATTAAAGGCGTACAGCATCTTCCCCACCATGTGACAAGTCAAACATACTTTATATAGTATTGTGGATACTCTGATAGCCTATCTGTTCATTGTATTCCCTAGAAACTAATTCAGAGGGGTCCCCCTTCTCTTGAAGATTAAGATGTACTATTTTCCCCTCTTGTCTCCACAGGTGCTGTCCAGTGTATCCAGAGCCCTGGGCTACAGGAGTGTGAAAATGTTTGTCAGTTCTCACCTGTACTACTTGGTGGCTGAGTGGCTGGGACAGAGACAGTCTGACAACCGCTACACTCTTCAGTCCTTCCCCTACACCCTCCTCAACCACGACACGCTCAAAGATTTCTACAGGTGAGGAAATAAACCTTTCAAGTTGCAAGTTTGCAAGTTGCACAAAAACCCTGGAACCCTGGAAACGAAGGTTTGGAAAATGTCTTCTGTCCTCTCCTAGCTCCTCCTACCAGGTGCTGATCCCCCATCTGGTCTTCCTGGATGACTTTGAGCAGGTGAAGTCTATCGGCAGCCATCTTGGGAAGGACTGGAAAGAGTTGCTGGCAGACTGCTTCCCTAAGATCATGGTCAACATCCTGCCTTACTTTGCCTTGCCCGGCCAGGACACACAGGTTGCCCAGCAGAGAGAGAAGGCCCATAAGGTCTACGACCTGCTCAAAGATGCCAACTGCCTGGGCAAACAGGTGAGGGCAGAGTTGTTGGCTACTGTGTGTGTGCAATGGATGTGGACAGTAAATGAATGTTTACTTTGTGTTATGGACTACGCTACATGTCTCACCCCACGTTTGCACGTCTGTCCGCAGCAAATCGACAGCCTGATCCACAGTAACCTGCCGGACATCGTGGTGGAGCTGCTGATGACTCTGTATGAAGGAGCTGGAACTGAAGGGCAGAGAGGAGACCTCAGACGCTTCATAGGGTAATCATGATTTAAATCCTTATGCCTTCTACTGTTTACTGAGAGAGCTAACATGGGAATATGTGTACACCCCAATGCCCCCCAAGGATTAATAAAGTATCCATTATTCTATCCATCTTTGTGTGTAAATGTATAATAAACCCTGCAAGATAAAGAAAAACGCATGCTAACTGTCCATAGGGAGCTGGACCCTGCACCAAACCCACCGTACTTCAGCTCCCATGTCATCAAAGCTACACTGGACTACCTCAGCAAGTGTCACAGTGCCACCCACAAGTCCCTGGTAGCCATTCTGTCCAAGAACCCGGTATGATGTCTCATTTCTGGCTTAATAGGAGTTTTGTTATTATATGTGGTAGAGCTACTTCCTTGTGAACAAATTAACATTATAGCCTTTGAATTGTGTTTAACGCCTAACTTTTATTCCCCTTTTCTTTCCCTGTCCTGTCTTTGTGCCGCTATCATCGCGACTATCCCTGTTGTCGTCGATTTTACATTGCAGATTTCCATCCAGAGGATTCTGCTGGCGGTGTGCGAGAGGGTGGCGGAGACGACCAACGGCTACGAGCGCCACCGCATCCTCCTGATGTATCACCTGTTTGTCAACCTGTTGCTCAGGGAGGTGAAGGACGGTCTGGGAGGAGCCTGGGCCTTCGTCCTGAGAGACATTATCTACACACTCATCCACCATATCAACGGCAGGTTGGTATACACACACACACACACGTACACACATTTGCACACATAGATATCACCTTCACACACACACACACACACGCTCTCAATGGGGAATGGATGGATGTGCACACATAAGATGACACAAGGTGAAACTTTAATGACCCCCACAGGGAAATGAGGTAATTCAGCAGGGAAGAAAGACGAGTACAGTATAAGCACGCAAGTAGAATGGAAAATAAGTAGTAGAAAATCATTTAAAAAACAAGCAATAAGAATATAAAGAGTTGTGGGGTTATATTAATGTATGCTTGTGACAATTAGACACATGCTAAGTAGAGCTAGTGTAAGTATGGGTAGTTACTTACATCTGTTATATACAGATGTTACTCGCAGACACAATCTCTTACTCAAATATGGATTGCAAAAGTAGAAATATGTTTTTATATATATAGAGAGATATATTATCTATATTGCACATATACTTATGAGAGTGCACACACACACACACACACACACACACACACACACACACACACACATATATAACCCTAACTCTTTTATTTTTCTCCCATCCCAGACCAGTTCAGTGTGAAGAGGTTTCTAACCGAAGCCTGTCTCTGTGCTGTGACCTGTTGACGGCAGTGTGTCGGGCAGCCCTGCAGTTCTGTGATGACGCTCTAGACTGCCACCTGCAGGTCATTATTAGTACTCTCACTGCTCAGGTGACCAGCCGGCCCGCCATCTCACAGCAGGTAAGTCACAGGCTCCAGGATTTTCAATTTATTTTATGGATCTGAACTTACTCCCAAAAAGCATGAATTCCACAAAGTTGCCACTAGAGGCCACTAAAGTAGCAGGTTCTGTACTGAACAGAACAACAAACATAATTTGTAGTTTTAGGTTGTTTTTTTTACATCTGTGAAAAATTGTTTCAAACCACAAGTATGACATAATTTGGGACTTTCTTCCACAAAATCTCCTTCCTTCCTTTCCTTCCTTCCTTCATTTCCATCACCTAACCAACCCACTGCTGTCTGGCCCACTAGGTGCTCAGTCTGTTGCAGTTTCTAGTAATAGAGAACCAGCAGAAGTTGAAGGGCGCCATCTGTAGGCTGGAGCCCTTCCCCGACCGCTCCGAATTCAAAGAGCTGCGATCTGTACAGCACACGCTCAAATACAGCACCGGGACCTTCACGCTGCGACAGGTAACGGCAACAGATACAGACACAAAATCACACGCACACAATCAAAATATCCATAACACGTTACATAGCAGTTGCACACGCATTGCAATTAATAGTCGCAACTTATGACACAGTATCCCACGATTCTTTGTGTCCCTTTGCATGAGTGTCTTGTCAGTAACTTCCTGTAAATCTATATCGGCTGTTTCTCAGCTGTTAGATCAACAGGTAATAATCAAATATTACAGTGCTTTAAAAAGGCATGAACTAATTCATGACATTTATTGACCTCTATCGGAGACCAAGGAATTGTAACATCACCAACAGCACCTTTCAGTAGCCTGTAATGGATAGAACAAGTAAACTAGCTAATGGTAGCAGAGATCCAACAGAAGCGTCTCGTGAAGAGGTGATATATAACAATGCAATATAATACTGTTTTGTCATTAGATTTGTTTTTGGCTTTGAGCAGTAGAAAAACATAGTATGGGCACAAGATTTTCCATTAACTACCTTAACTACATCTCCCATGTTCCCCTTCCACAGGAGATAGACCACTTCCTGTCAGTAACATCCTGTGACTCCTTACCTCAGACCAGACTAGAGGGGCTGAAGGAGCTGACCAGACAGCTGCATGACAACAAGGGACAGATCAAAGAGCTGCTCAAAGAGTGCCATGGTATGATAAAGGGGGAGCAGGGGTTTATGGGTATTATTATTTTTTCCTGAGACCCAGGTTTGCCCCCCTGGCCCGGAGAATCCAGAATCACTTCCAGTAGGTGTTGCAGTTTAACAATGGCTCGTATTTGGATATTTGGATCCTGATAGATGGGTAATTGCACTAATCAATGTAAAGGAAACCCTGGTCTATGTGCATATTAGGGCTCTATGGTTTTCCATGTGTATAGTAAAGAAATAGCATGATCTGTGAAAACAATTGAAAATGCTCTGAAAATGTTTTGTCCAGTTGACCCCACTGACAGTGTGCTGGTGAAGCTGGTTCTCAGCCTGCTGCAGCTCTGTAAGCTAGCAGCCAACCATCCTGGAGGAGCAGACATCCTAGGTACAACATATCTCTAGTTTTAGTTACTTGATATAGCTACAGTATGCTGGGCGTCCATTTCAGTTCTTGAAATGTTTGGCAATTACAAAAGTCTGGGGAAGTTCTGAAAAACAAATGTTGTCGTCATTGGCGCATTGCTATTTCACATAGTGACATTTGCATTGTGAAGAATACATTTCAGCTATAGCGTATTGTATGGTCTAGTTGATGCTCAGCCACATACTGAACAAAATGTTCAAATCCGGTGAAGAAATGAAGGTCTGGAATAGCCTTTAATGTGGAACAAACCCAAAATGAAAAACAGCAGCATTATGCTAAAAGACCAAAATGTCAAGATACCTGAGACTGGTAAAATATATTATTCCTTTTGAAACATTATCTTAATTGAATTTCTGCATCTCTGCACAGAAGAGTAATAGGAAAGATTCTGAGCCAGATTCAAATAACTGGTTGCCATCAAGATGCCCTCTGATATTATTCCCGTGTGACTTCTGCCTCCAGAGGCGGCAGGGAGCTGTCTGGGAGAACTGGGCCCGGTAGATTTCTCCACCATCGCTCTGCTCCGTGGCAGAGACCCCCTCTATGCCAAGGCTGTGTCTCTCTTCACCGACACTGAAGCCCAGTGTCTTTACATCATACTCAGCTGCATGAACAATGCTCTCACCCACCACTGGTACAGTGAATCCTAAGCCTCATATAATAATCGCACTAATAATCCAAAGCCAAATTCTGACTGCTATCAGCATGTTGCATTTTGATCTGTTGGACCAGTTTTGGTGATCATGTGGCCACTTTAGCCCCTGTCTTCTTGTTCGTCATCTCTGAGATGCTGGAACAGTCCGTCTAGCGCTAATCATACCACGTTCAGAGTCTTGCTTATTCTGACCCTTTAGTCCAACAGTAGCTGAAGCTCTCAACCCTGTCACAGCCACATGACCCGCTGTCTAGAGGAGCGAGGTGTACCTAATAAAGTGGCCTCTGAGTGTACGCAGATGATGTGTTGATATTTGTTGTATTTTGTCCTGTCATCGTCTGCCAGTATTGAGGTGAGGCAGGCAGCAGCTCCCTGTGTGAAGAACATCCTTGCCACTCAGTCTGGAGCTGACTTCTGGGAGCTACACAAGGACAACAGAGACCCTCTGCTGGCCTACCTCAACCCCTTCAGGACGGCCAAGAAGAAGGTAGGCTAGGGTGACACCAGATTGGTTGGGGAAGAAATATAAATCAGTAAAATATACTACACTATAACTAGTGTATGCATGTATCTGCACATATAATGTATATGTTTTGTTAGTTCATTACTAGACCCTATCCCCCTTCAGGTGGCTGGTGTGAGTGCCGAGACGAGCTCGGAGGCCAGGGACCGGCTGGAGACCCAGGAGTTATGGAATCCCCAGTTGGGCGGCCACAAGGCCTGGCTGAAGACGCTATGTACCGCTCTGCTGGACAGCGGAGGGGTTCGGAGCGAGGCTCTGCTACTGTCACGACCGCTGTGTCTGGTAAGCACACGGAGGTCACCATCGAAACCCTTAACGCCATGAACCACTGGGCTGCGTACACCAGCCATGCACCCTTATTTTTCTTTTTTGTTGTGATCAAGACGTTTACGGTTTTTCCAAGAGATGAGCGTAGAGTCAAACATTGCATGAGGGTATTAGTTGACGTACAGCAATAATGGGTGATGTTAAATGTGCTTTACCAATGTGAGTATCTTACCAAATCCCCATGCCTTCTGCAGCCCTCTAGCTTCCATCAGTGAAGCCGTGATAGCCTAGCATGCTGTTAGTAGCAACTACAGAAGAGCTGAGCCTTCACCAACAGTCTCACGCGTTCTGTCCTCCAAGCCCTTCCTGATTTCCCCGTGTCAATCTCCCAGGTGAGGGCGGACTCCTGTCAGAGGTTGCTGCCCCTCGTCATCCACTCCATCCTGCTGGGGGACTCGGACGGCTCGTGGAGGCAGCTGCTGTCTTCCCACGTCCAGGACTTCTTCACCTTCTGCTCCAGGAGTGCCCAGGCCTCCAGCCGCTCCGCCACGCCGCTCGCCACCGACTCCGGTGGGTTGAGGTTGACATGAGATTACGAGCATGCGTACTTTCATAAATGGCATGAAAACGGGGTTGTGATGTTATGTTTTTCAGCACCCATTTATTTCCAATGATATATTAATGTTTTGTTTTTTACTTTGTTATTTCTGAGCTGTGAACCAGTTAACTTTTGACAGCGATTGGTAATGATGTTTCTCTGAATCATAATGTGCCTGACACGGTTAGCGGTTGTCGTGATTTGTGTGTGTCGTTTATGATTAGCCTCTATTATTCTTGACAGGAGAGTCAGACGTTGTCAGCCAGGGCTTGTTCAACAAGGCCTCCCTGCGCACCATGCTGGCAGTTATTGACTACCTGAGACACCAGCAGAGACCGCTGGAGCCTGACAGGTTCTTCATCGTACATACTCTTAACTCTCAGACATGCTTTTGTGCGCCTTCATAGCCAAAAGGAATCTGTGGACAGTTCTTGCATTTTCTTTCACTGTGTAGCTGGAAATCCAAATCTGTGAATTCTTTCTTCCTGTCTTTGTTTCTTTCTTCCTTTCTGCCTGCCTTTCTTCCTATCTTTGTTTATTGGTTTCTTTCTGCCTTCCTGCCTTTTTCTTTCTTTCTGTCTTGCTTAAAAAGTGTACTAGCATCATTTACCAACATGACATGTTTTTTTGTATATTTAGATACATGTTAAAGGAGCCTTCAGAGTCGGTCTGAGCCTGCTGTGCTCTGATCTGCTGTGTAGTTAAAATGCAATGATTGTGTTGCTCATCTGTGTGCATGCACATGCAATGTTTTGTGAGCACGTGTGCCTGTGATGTGTCTGTGTGTCCTGTCCTTGTTTCTTTCAGTGTATAGTATAGGTGTTTGTACACTGGCCTGCGGTGTGCTCAGTGTGTTTCTGTGTTTCTGTGTCCCAGTAGCTCCTGTGGTACAGTGTGCCACTCTAACTTCTGGCTGGAGCTCAACTACCTGGAGGTAGCCAAGGGTGCCCAGTCCTGCTCCGCTCACTTCACCGCTCTGCTCTACTCAGAGATCTACGTTGACAAGATTAAGGCCAACATGGAGGAAAGTCGCAGGTACCTGAAGATTTTAACTTTTAGTAGATGTTATTTTTTAGGACACACGACTCTTTTTTTTTCTTTTTTTTCAAGGGAGATTTAAAATGTTTTCCATGATAGCGCTGCTGCTTTGAACTCCTGAAGTTGAGGTCATGGAATTAAACGGGGGTGCACACAACTGCTGCTGATTAAAGTGGACTTCAATTTCAAATTTTGCTAAATTGAAGTCAGAGCTGGAGACATCCTGAACATCCATTAACAACTTTGTGAACGCATCACTTATTGAAAAAATGATCTATTTAGTTGTCTAATAATAACAAAATCACATTTTCTCCTCCACGTCTGCCTTTCATAAACAAGGAAACATGGAGTATGCGATTTTAATAATTTGATGCTTAGTGTAATAGATGGTAAATAAATAATAATAAAAACACAATTTTTGTTTCTATTGTCAAGTTTTTGCAAAAATCTTTAAGAAATATTTGGGTGACGTATGAGTCAGAAGGGTCTCTTAACACTTTGGCCAAGAAAAGAAAATGGCTGAAGTTATGGACCCATTCCCCGTTCCCATGTACTGATCTCTGTACCTCTGGTCTCTAATCTGAAGGACCAAGTCCAAAGCGTCTCGTAGAATCAACTTTGAGGAGAGCAGCCAGAACTTCTCCATCTCCAGCCTGACTGAGAAGAGCATGGAGGACACTGGCATCAGCCTGCAGGTCATTTCTACTTTTCTTTAAGGGACTTCTTTAAGATCCCCAAAACCCCTTTTGGGTATTGATCACCACTGGATGCTACTGTTTCCCATCCAGGTTCAAGGAGCCTATAGGTCTATGTAGTGACTTTTTTTTACCCTTTTTGTTTTTGAACTCCCTTTATTGGAGTATCTTATCTATGTGTACTACATATTAGAACCTCCTTTCCATCTACATCTGCCCTTAATCAAACAAGGGAGTGAATACGGGATCACAGCTTTCACGACAAACTGCAGCACAGTAGTTCTGCTATCATAAGACCATGTAGCAACCCCGTCTTAGCGCTCGTTCGTGACTCTTTCTAACACAGTTACTGGTCTTCATTCATGTGATTAGGAGCTGCTGATCGAGGTGTACCGGAGCATAGGAGAACCTGACAGTCTGTATGGCTGTGGAGGGGAGAAGATGACCAGTCCACTGACGAGGTAAACACTTCGGTGGTGATCAGACTGTGTATTACTCACCACAGCGCTCTTAACCCTTGTGTGGAGAACTGCTTACGTCCTGAAATGATAGGGAAAGAAAGTGTGGAAATCCACTCTTCCACTGAATAAATGAATCAGTGAAACATGCTGGTCCTGTCCTGCACATTTGTCACTTGTTTCTGTGTTAATAGTCTTCACCAAAAACCCCAAATTTACTTTATCATTCCTGTTTGTAGAATTCGAACGTATGAGCATGAGACTATGTGGGGGAAGGCCCTGACCTCATACGACCTTCACTCTACTCTGCCTGAGGTCACAAGACAAGTGGGGATTATCGAGGTAAGACACTTCAAGCTGCACTAGGCAAGATTTGAATGCAAAAATACACTTGTCGGGCGTCCTGGTAGGTCAGTGGTCTAAGGCGCATACCACATAACCACGACATCCTGGTAGGTTCACCTGTCCAAATGAAATTCGGGCAGGAAATCTTCTCCACCCACAGGAAGTGACAAATCTTTACATAGCGTACTTTTACAGAGCAAGCATCACTAAACTATGTGCAGTTTACTTGCGTCATGCTACATGATTACATGATTGAAGTTGCCTCTCAGTGTTGTTTGGAGCTGCCAATGTGCAGCTCTCAGTAGTGTGATCAACTCTCATGCTTAAGTAGTTATTACACATTATATATCAGTGATGTATACTTCCCTTGAAGCAATTTAGCAATCTGAGATACAAGGCTCTAATATGTTTTAATATGTTTTTATCTCTCCACCTCGGGCCACCAGGGCTTGCAGAACTTTGGTCTGAGCAGCATCCTGGCCACGTACCTGAGGGGTCTGGAGAGTGAAGGGGTGGAGTGGGGGGCCGAGCTGAGGGAGCTCCGCTTCCAGGCCGCCTGGAGAAACACCCAGTGGGACTGTGACCTATCGGAGAGGTGAGGGGGAGGGACATCAAGATAAACTCACAGCTGAGAGGTCAACCGTGACCTATCAGAACAGTAGAAGGGAGGGGTATCTGAACACGTTTCTACAGACTTGTTTTAGATTGTATTAATTACAAGAAATAATTGATATTTTGTCCTGATTGTGAAACTCTCCAGTCATTTCTTTATTTCAAAATGTTGTTTTTTTGTTGTTGTTTCAGAAGTGAGAAATCCAACCCTGGCTTCAATGAATCGGTGTTCTCTGCCCTGCAAGCTTTGAGGGACAAAGAATTCTCCACATTTGATCAAACTCTGAAATACGCCAGGTATAGTGAGACATGAAAATCACTCACTATGACATTTCAAGCTGCAGTGCAAGTGCGATCAACCCACTTTTGCCTGTCTGTGTGCTTGTGTTCCCGTAGGGGCGCAGAGGTGGAAGAGCTGTGCAGAGGCAGCCTCGAGGCCGTGTCCTCGCTCTACCCGGCGCTGAGGAACCTCCGGAGCATCAGGGAACTGGAGAGTGTTAGGCAGCTCTTCTCCAGGTGATGGCACCAGTCAGACGTCAGCGCCCGATACAACTCAACAGAGTTACGAGCCTCGGGGAAAATTCAGAAGTGCACAACTCATTTTGTGTGAAGTCATGAATGCATGTTTAGAATTTCCCCTTATGCTTGACACATACTTATAATTGGCATGTTTTGCTCTGATGATTGGCATTGCAAATAAAACCCCCACAGCCCATGTTGACTTGAGTCCCCCACCTACTCATAAATATCCAATAATCCAGTAGACTTGAGAATCCTTTTAATATTGTGCCTACCACACCTAGCTTGCAACGCCGCTTTGTGTCTTAAAGTTAAAAATCTTGGGATTGGGAAATCAGATGAAACTGACCAGAAACTCAGTGACCAGACCTGCTTATGACCTTAACTAGTAAATGAGCTACTATAATACTGTGCCTGCAAACACGCTCACTGATCATTCCAGTATGTTCCATTTTTTCAGTTGAATTGGCTTCTATAAACCGTCCCATCCTAACAACGATGGATGTTTGTTTTTTTTATGTGGCAGACCCCTCTCAGATGTGACTCTACTGGAGGTATGCTGCCAGTGGCGGCAGCAGTCCCAGCTGTTAACTGACAGTGACTTTGCCCTGGTGGAGCCCATTCTGGCCGTCCGCTCTGTGGCCCAGGAGACCCTGGTGTCCAGGGTGGGAGACCCCGACAGTGTAAAGTACCTCAGCTCTGTGCTCACTGACCACCTCATGGAGCTCTGCCGGCTGGCTCGTAACGCTGGGAATACACAGGTAGGATCTGAGTGTGTGTGTATGTGTGTGAGTGTGTGTGTGTGTAATTGTGCACGTGTGTTCTGGGTCACTCACCAACCTGAGTACTAGGTATTTACCAGGTAAGTGTTGAATTCACAATTTAATGACTTGAAAACATGTCTGCAAGGTGATTAGCACTTTAACCAGAGGGTCAATACCCCGTGAAAGCTTGTAACTCCCCTGTCAACGTGTCCTTGAGCAAGGCACGCTGAATGGAGAGGGCCAAGCAAAACTATTACTATAATAAACTTTCCCTTCAGGGGTCAATAATGTGCTTTCAACTATGTGCTCAGCTGGCAGAGCGGGCGGTGTTCCAGATGAAGCAACACGGTGGCGGAGGTCCCCGGGCGTCGGCCAACATGTCGTCATGGCAACTGGAGGAAGCCCAGGTGTTTTGGGCGAAGGGCGAGCAGAGTCTGGCCCTGGGCCTGCTGAGACAGATGATACACACCCTGGAGGAGCAGGTAACACGCAAAAATCAAACCGGGTTCATCTCTCCACCCGCACTCGACTCTTCTCCCTCCTGGTTCCCCAAAGGTGGAATGACCTTCCATCTTCAATCAGAAGAGCAAAGTCACTCTCCGTCTGTCGTAGACTGATGACTGATCTCCTCAAGAAGTACTTCACATCACTCTCTTCCCACTGAAGGATTTCCTCCACTCTGCTACTTCCTCTCTCTTCCTAGCTCTTATTCCATTTCATTTAGCGCTCACTCTTACATGATCGTTGTCACGGTCACATGAATATTGTAGCGGCATGAAGGCCCTGGCCTGCGCACTCTTTTTAGATTGCTTGTAGTTTTTGGTGATACAGTAATTGAAGTGTGTTCTACTGTTGCAGTCATTGTAAGTCGCTCCGGATGAGTGCGTCATCTTAATGTAGATCTGTCAGGCGAACTAAACAGACTAAAATCCAATGTTTTCAAGGCGCTTCCTGTAACTGTGCTCTGTCTTGTCCTCGGCCAGGTGGACTTCAACCCGGCCCTGGCCCCGGTCTACACTGAGTGCCTGAGGCTGTGTGGTAACTGGCTGGCTGAGACCTGCCTGGAGAGCCCTGGAGTCATTCTGGAGAAGTACCTGGAGAGGGTAGGCAGCTAGCAGTAGCCTGCTAACGTGGTTATGACGGAGACGGTTCAAAGATAATATGACCCCGAGCTGAAGTGGCTGGCATGCACACAAACACCAGGGTGCCTGCAGGTCCTGAAAATGTCTTCAACTGTTTTAAGTCATGTTGCCTAAAGTAATTTGAAGGTCTTGAATACACTTAAAATAGCACTAAAGTCTTCAATTCAGATTTAGAGTTCTTAAAAATGACGTGGTTCCTGTGCGTGTGCGTCTCTATACACCACCCAACTTCTGGATAAGGTCACATTATTTTGTAGTGATGTTTTTTTGAGCTTGAGTGTTTGGGCCTACCAGTATTGCCCTCCAAAATGTCAAGTACCAATGCGTTATTTTGACAGCAATCATTTTGTCAGAGCAAAACAAAACCCTATCGCGTTGTCCCAGGCAGTGGAGGTGATCGAGGGCGACTCGGGGGTCCAGGACTCCAGGCTGCAGAGCCAGAGGACCGAGGCCTTCCTGTCTCTGGCCCGGTTCTCCGACGCACAGGTACCAGAGCATCGACAACTACATGAATTCATCTGAGTTTGAGAACAAGCAGGCCCTGCTGAAGAAGGCGAAAGAAGAAGTGGACCTGATGAGGGAGCGGAAAGTGACCACCAACAGGTCAGCGGTCAACATGGTGTTTAAGCCTTTCCTGCTTTTCGACACCTCTGTGATTTTTTAAAAAGTTTGTGTGTGTTGTGTAGGTGCAGGCAACATGCAGGCAAAAATCTCGGTTATGCCAAAGAAACCAGGGAGTGTCTACTTGTCCTTCCTCCGCCCTCCCAGGTACACAGTAAAGGTGCAGAAGGAGCTGGAGCTGGATGAGAGGGAGCTGTCCAACCTGCAGGCAGACAGACGGCGCTTCCTGTGTAAGGCGGTGGAGAACTACATCCAGTGTCTGGAGCAAGGAGAGGAGCACGACACGTGGGTCTTCCGCCTGGCCTCGCTCTGGCTGGCGAACGCCAACATTAAGGATGTCAATGACATGATGAAGGTTCGTCAGAAACTAAGCTCCCACACACACACACACACACACACACACACACACACACACGCTTGAAATGTCTGTTTATAATGCACAAAAACAATAGTTTGAGATTTGTCATCGCAGTACCTTGAATCTCTCATCGTCTGTTTCAGGTCCGGGTGAAGAGGATCCCGTCCTACAAGTTCCTGCCCCTCATGTACCAGCTGGCTGCCCGCATGGGCACCAAGATGGCTCCCGGCGTTGCTGAGGACGTGGGCTTCCATGACGTCCTCAATGACGTAACGCAACACTTGACTTTTCACCCCCCTTATGGACATAATAAGAAATAAGAAAGTGTTCGTCAATTTCTTGAAGAGTTGACTTTTTAGAGAATAGGAGGATTTTGCCGGCCACAGATGATGCGCATCACCCTCAGGGCTGCGTTCTTTTAAAACCACCACCGCTGCTGCTGGGTGTTATCTGCCGTTTTCAGTTGTTGTCGTTGTTGTTGTTATCTCTCCTCACAGCTGATCTGTCGCTCGTCTCTGGAGCACCCCCACCACACTCTCTTCATCATCCTCGCTCTGGTTAACGCCAACAAGGATGAGTGCTTTTCCAGGACCCGGGTGTCTAAGAGCGCCCCCCAGCAGCCCTCACCATTAGACTTGGTACGGCTCACAGTAAATAACTAACCAAAATGACTTGATTTTTCATATTGGAGCATAATAATTGTCTCACATTTGGTTTGAAGGTGATACACATTTGCGTTAAACACAAAGGAACTATATCTATAGAGCTCCAGCACCATCACTTTTAATCTGCAAATGAAGTTCTTTTGAGCAACCAAAACGGCAGACCTTTTCTTTTACTCTTTTATGTGTCTTTCATGTGCTCAGGAACGCTCCGAGGTGGCCAAAAAGATCATTAGTGAGATCAGGAAGAAGAAAGGCGAGATGGTCCGAGGGATTGAGCTTCTGTGTGACGCCTACATCACTCTGGCTTACATGGACGCCAGCAGGCACAAGACCGAGAAGAGTGAGTAGTCAGAGCACAGTGGTGTACAGACTTGTTTCTCAAAGCCGTGTTCTGCGTACACCGTTGTGTGTTGTTTGTCTCGATGCTTCCCGCTGAGCAATTATACATTGATTTCGCAGTTCAAGACGTTTAAATGGTTTACAGCATCTGGGCTAAAGTTTGGCTACCGAAGGTTTAAGTGAAAGTCTACGAAAATGAATGCATTATCTTGTACATATCGACTTCTCTGATGCATATTTCTGATATTTAAAGCTGCATTGTTATATATGTAATAATGTATTTACTGCTCAGGCTAAAACGGGGCTATACACATGAGGGCTGAAGCCTAGGACCCACGTTGAAAAGACGAGTGCTCGGTGGAAACATTCTAGTTCTCTCTCTCTCTCCAAAGATATTTTGTAATTGCACCGGGGCTACCTGGGTACAGAAAGGTCTTGTCTGCAGCTCCCTAGTCACGGTGTTTCCTTTGTGCTCTGTTACAGGGGCGATTCCCATTCCTGCCGATCAGCCCATCATGCAAATCAAAGACCTGGACGAGGTTATCATCCCCACCATGGAGATCAAGGTAAAGAATAATGGTTTTCAGCTTTCAGCATCCCTTACGTTGTAACCTGAAAACACAGAGAAGCACTGATTTAGGAAGGACATCCATAAATGTATGAGGGATACATTTATGTATGAGTGCTAAGTTCTAAAATGAATAGCTTCTCATGCACACAATACTGTTATTTCAGTACAGGCTTGTGTGAACAGGTTGTTGTCAACCTGACAAAACTTCAGGTTGTGATACTAGTTTTATGAAATTATACTTCATTGTCTTTTTGGATGAAAATTGGAAGAAAAAAAATTGCATCCCCATATGATGATACATTAAAATGTTTAACATCTGAGAAAGTAACTTGGTTTGTTGTATTAATAGAAAGGCTAATTGTGTAAATAGGTGGACCCATCTGGTAGCTATGACAACCTGGTGACCATCAGGTCGTTCAGCCCCCACTATCACCTGGCTGGAGGAGTCAACCTGCCCAAGATCATCGACTGTGTCGGCTCCGACGGCAGGAGCCGGAGACAGCTGGTCAAGGTGTGTGTGTGTTAGTGTGTGAGTTAAAGTGGTGTAAGAAAGCCTTTGATGTGCTTGGTACGGGTGTTTGAGTGTGTGTGTGTGTGTTCATGGTCTAAATGAATCACCTCCTCAATCACCAAGCCGTAATGGGGACCTGGTCATTTGTAGCTGCGACCGCAGTTCTTTTCCATGTCAGCTTGGTTGTTGGTAATAATTAATCCTGTGGTTTTTTTTACACAAAGTTTGTTGAATTGCAAACATTCTTCAGGGAACAGGTGTGTGTGTGTGTGTGTGTGTGTGTGTGTGTGTCTTGTGTTTGCAGGAACACTTGTCAACCCCTCCCAGGCTAATAATTCACTGTTAGACTCTTGAGTGAGTCACGGTGAAATAACAGTTTTCTTTTGGCATTTTGCCTTTATTTGACCGTCAGTAGAGAGAGACAGGAGAGATCAGGGGAGAGAGGAGGGATGACATGCAACATAGATAGGTCTCGGATTTGAACCCACGACGTCACAGTTATGTGGTTATGCGCCTTAGACCGCTGAGCCACCAGGATTTGTGCTGTAAATGCAGAATTGTGCTGTAAATCCCCAAATAGATACAAACAGTCATGGATTGTGATGTGTAAAGGGCGCTGTATACTGTCCTCCAGTGACCTTTGCCCTCTTGGTGCCCACAGGGTCAGGACGACCTGCGACAGGACGCGGTGATGCAGCAGGTCTTCAGCATGTGCTCCATGTTGCTGCAGCGCAACACGGACACTCGCAAGAGGAAGCTCAACATCAGGCGCTACAAGGTCATTATTTTTCATAAACTCCCTTTATTGTTTAACTGCCTTTTTTTTTTTTTTAGTGTTCCTGACTGTTTTTGTGTTCTTGACTTGTAATTTCCTGGTTGTGATTTTAGAAGAAGACATCAAAGCGTCCTGGAAAAAGCCCAGCTGATATATATAGACGTATTTAATCCGTCTGTCCTCTCCCAGGTGGTGCCCTTCTCCCAGCGTAGCGGTGTGTTAGAGTGGTGTTCTGGCACGGTGCCCATCGGGGAGTTTCTAGTCGACCCCAATAAAGGAGCCCACAAGCGCTTCCGACCCGAGGACTGGACTAGCATGGCCTGTCGCCGGAAGATGATGGTCCGTGGTGACACGTAGTCAAGGTTTACTGTAGGTCAGCGCAGAGGGATGTGCGTTGTATCGGATTGGACGTAAATCAGTTTGCACACCTTTTTTTATTTGTGGAATAACAAGTTGCCGCGCCTCTTAAGGCTGACAGTTTTAACGTGAACTCATAGTTTACATCATTGAAGGAAGTATCTGAGTATCACATCTAGCTGATGTGAGTTATGTGAGGGTGAGGTCTTTATATATTATGTATTAAATAATATCATTGTATATTGTTGAATGGAAGAGGGTTTGAAACAAGTCGTCAATGCCATATTTTTGCCTGTAGATGTTGATCACTATTGGAATTTGTTGGTAGGATGAAGTAAAACCCCGTCACACTGCTGATCAACCCAATTTCAATTTGATGTGCTTGTTTGTGCAACTGCAAAAATCATTAAAAAGTAACTGAGAACCTGCCATGTCACCGTACCGTAGGAGGCTCAGAAGCTGGGTTTCGACGACAAGATCCAGGCCTACAGCGAGGTGTGTAAGAACTTCAGGCCCGTCTTCAGGTATTTCTGCATGGAGCGCTTCCTGGACCCCGCTGTGTGGATGGAGAAACGGCTGGCCTACACCCGCAGCGTCGCCACCTCCTCTATAGGTACACGGTCAACATACACAATGTGATACCTTCACGGGAATGCCTTCCTGTGTAGAACAGTTTTGTTTGTTTATTTGCACTGAAAAGTCAAAAGGAAACAGAATTTAGACGGCGTCTCGCTTCCGTACATCAAGGTATTTCCAGTTGAAACAGGATGTTGGAGCGGGACGTAACATGGGGAGGATGATCCGCCTGTTAACTCATCAGAATAACTTCAGGACTTCTCCGCTGTGTTTTGTGCTTTGTATCTGCAGTGGGCTACATCGTAGGCCTGGGCGATCGCCACATCCAGAACATTCTGATCGATGAGCAGACCGCTGAACTGGTGCACATTGATTTAGGTAAAAACTAAAGCCACAAGTTCCCTCTTTGAAATTAGTTCATAAAAGGTGAGGTTGTATAAACGGTGACTGAGTAAACCGGACACCATGAACCCCGCTCATTTCACCACTTTACATCAGGAAGAATCTTTTTGATTCACATTCATCATCATTCAGTAAGTTTGTGATTCTTATTTCTTTCACTTTTCAAGATAAATGTTACAGTTTTCTACTTTATTAGATACACTGGAGTGTTATAGAAAGAAGGGGGAGGGGGTTATCGTGTGACCAAGACCACCATCTTGATTCAAATCTGTGGCATTGTGAATACATGACATGAGCATCTGAGCCCACCAAGCCACCAGGACGCACCCTGACGTTTTTTTCTTTTTGTCGTTTCTTGTGTTCATGTTCAGGGGTGGCCTTTGAGCAGGGGAAGATTCTCCCCACCCCTGAGACGGTTCCCTTCAGGCTGTCTAGAGACATAGTGGACGGTATGGGCATCACTGGAGTGGAGGGAGTTTTCAGAAGGTGAGGACGAGTCGGGGAGGAGATACTTTTCTGTCCTGACTCCTAATAGTCCTACGAACACAGCGACTGTAGGTGTTTCTGGAATTGATTCATATCAGGATTAACTTTCATCAAATGTTTAGAAACCAAGAGATTTGTGGAGAGTCAAGTCTCACTGTGTTGTTTTTGACAGTGTTTCTCTTTATTGGAATAATACTTTTTTTGGTGAGGTTTTGGTTTTAACACCATTGCAACCCATCATGTCCTTCTAATTGAATGCACTCTTGCAAAATACACCTAGGAGGACAAAACGAGGACCACCATGAAATCCAGATGAAAGCTACAATTTCTCTTAAATTCACGTCAAACGTAGATGAAGTGGTAGAGGCACATTTTCTAAGTCTTGAGACAGTGGATTCTGTGAAAGCGGCTGCAACATTTGGTGCTTGTGACATTTTGTAGCCTCCGTGTAAATAAACCTGCTTTCTTTGTAACGGTCAGATGCTGTGAGAAGACAATGGAGGTGATGAGGAGCTCCCAAGAAGCTCTGCTCACTATCGTAGAGGTATGAACCTGGGACAGCTCACACACACACACACACACACACACACACACACAGCCTGTCTTTGCTTTTCGTGTTTGTGTCATGTATGTGTGTATCTGTGTGTACGTGTTTTGTAGGTGCTGCTGTACGACCCGCTGTTTGACTGGACCATGAACCCCCTGAAGGCCTTCTACCTGCAGCATGATGAGCAGCAGGAGCTCAACGCTACGCTCAGCTCCACCCTGGGGGGAGACGACATAGACGGCCACCGTAAAGCGAGGTACTACGGCAGAGGGGCGTCTGTGTCTGAGGCTGTTCAGTGTTGCGACACAGACACAGGAGTTTGGGAATTGCACAGACAGTCTGGAAAAATGTGAAAAGACAAACTGATACATGCATGAGCACACGTTATGTAGTTGTAGACACACTAATTTGACATCTTGTCAAGGACACATTTGATGTTTTTGAAGAATAATCTTCAGCAAGACTAAAGTCTGCGTGCGCCAAATCAATACTGAGTCAACGACACGTGTAAATTGAGAGGCGAGTTAAACAAGTGATCAGTTTCGAAGAGCTTTGTCATAGTGTTTCTGTCTCTCTCTGAAACGCATCTCGCTGTCGTCATATGAAATCCTCCCAACTCTGATCTTGATTTTCATGTTTTACCTTAAATTGAAGGATTACTTGCTCCTTTGTGGGTTGACAAAATTTGACCACCAAGCTGAAAACGAAGCTGATTTTCTTAGTTCCTGAAAAGTCGACATTTTGGAAATACAAGGTTTTCACCAGGCAGCGACTATACATATAAAGCCTTTCTCGTCTCCTGTTCGTTTTTTTCCTCCAGCAATAACAACAACAAGGTGGCAGAGCGGGTGCTGCTGCGGTTGCAGGAGAAGCTGAAGGGGGTGGAGGAGGGCACGGTGCTCAGCGTGGGGGGGCAGGTCAACCTGCTCATCCAACAGGCCATGGACCCCAACAACCTCAGCAGACTCTTCTCCGGATGGCAGGCCTGGGTGTAAGGGGGAAGAACCTACTGGGGGTTGGGGCGGTTCCTGCTTTTGACCCATCGTTTCTGTAATTCCTTGCACTTTAAGGGCCAAAAAATATAGTAAATCCTGCAAATTACTGTACATATTTTTTTAGAAAACAAGAAGCAAAATCAAGCGTTGTTCTGCCGCAATAAAAAGAAATTTAAACAGGCCGAGATCTGTGGACCTGACTGCTCTGGGTCAAATAACTGTGATGAAACTGAACTGAAGCCCAAGTATAAGGTGATCAGATGCTGTATTTCAATGATTATCCAAAGTTTGTTGCCATGGAAATATGCCTTATGATGATGCACCAATAATGACTGTACTACATTCCTTGAAACACCATTAAATTCCTTATGAAACCGAGCCGTTTTGTTTTAGTTCAGCTGGTCTTTAGCACTCATACTTCTGTATTTTGAGTTTTAGATTATGAGTATCATTCTGTAATGCTTGTATTGCAGGAATATTTAGAATTGTCTGTGATGTGTATGTGGTTTTCACCTGTTGGACAGAAACATTTATGTTACTTGGCATTATCAGTTTTTGAAAGTTGAAAGAAAACAACAAACAGCTGTAAAATAATAAAGAGGATATTAGTTTTAAATCAAGTTTGTTGGCTTGGCTCATTAGAAAATTATCTCCTTGATATCCTTGATTTATCAGTTTATGCTTTATGCTTTTTTTCTCGTACTGTCTCGTACTCTCACTCACACAGACAGACTGTGGCGTCCTCGTGGTCCCCGACTCTTATGGTGATGTTCAGATCTGGACGTCCCACCGAAGTCTCCTTATGTTTATTCTGTATACTTTGTTTCTGTTCTGTTTTAATCTTTGTTTTCCCACCCTGGCCGTCCTTTTCCTAAAAGGCTTCATGGGACTTTTTCCTTGTCCTCAGTGAGGGTATAAACTGGGGGGTGTCGTAGTTCATCATTAATTTATCATAATGTGGGTGTTGTGAAGCCCTTTGAAGCTGTACCTGTGATTAAGAGCTATACAAATATACATTAAGAGTATATGTGTTTGCCTATATATACATCATGCAATGTACCTTTCCATTGCGTGTTCAAAATAACAACACCCCTCTCACCACACTGACGCTATACCCATAAGACCTCCATAGGACGTTTGGACTGGGTAACGTTCCTTATTGTGCATGGTGTGTGCTCTTGAGCCTGTGGTCGAGTGTGAAGGAGTGGTCATACACACTCACTCTTGTTTGTTCACTGTGCTGTGACAATGCAAAGAGAGCAGCACAGGGGGGAGATGTGAGGGGAGATGCCAGGGTTGAATTTCTTTCCAGAACACAGAGCTGTGGAAAAGTTCCTCCTGGGAGAAGATTAATTTTTGATCAGTTATTTCAAGAGGATTTTTCTTCTTTTTCTTCTTTTTCACTGCGTCCGTCGGTATACTCTTAAGATATTGTTTGTCCTAAGCTGGTTTGAGAAAATGTTCAACAGTCCAACAAAGGTAAGCTCACCTTGTCTTTTGTGTAACTGCACTGAAAAAAACTACAAATATGAAAAGAATTCCCATTAATACTTAAGAAGTTAAGAAATCCATGATGTCATGTTAAGTAACGTCATTTTATTCTTGGTAATTGAAATTAAAGTTTTCCACATGTTATTTTTCTGATGTCTGAAATTTCATCATGTTCCATCCTCACTCTTACATTTACACTTTATCTGATGCTGATGCCCAGAGCAACTTGAAATCAAATTGAGCACATAGATGAGCACAAATTCCCAGATGACAAATCATTACAGGCAAACAATAATAATGAGATGTGCTGTGTTTGACCAACAGTATCTGAACTCAGGTGCTTATTTCATCCATGAGGGATCCCGGGAGGGTGTGGGGAGACCTGCTCCATTCAACCCATCAGAGGTTCAGCCCCAGTATGTCCACCAACTCACCCTGAACCCGGCTCCCCCGCCTCCCCCTGAGTTCACCCGCTCCATCCGCAGCCGCAAAGGTAGTCCAGTCTCCATCTATAGTACAGTATATTATAGTATAGTAGTAGACGAAAGATCAAAAATAAAGTAACATAAAAAAGTTCAAATCATAACAAGAGGTCTGGGTAGATTTTGAACATGATTTTAATCAAATCAAATCTATTAGATTGCATTTCACAGATAAGTCAATACACTATATATAATATAATCATGCAGCTACAATAACAAATATTTTAATGTTTATCTTCAAGTGTTGGATATTTTTTAGTTCAATTTTCAGAGTACGATCATGTTCCATTGGTTGTAATATTGGTCCAAACAGAAAATCCTGAATTCCTCACAGCTCAGTATTGGTAGCTATATTCATTTATTTAATATCCATGTGACTTCCATAATGAGAACAGCCACCAGTGTAAACAAAAAAACAATCATTTTCAGATTAGTATTAATTGTTTAATATTCTTCTACTTTTTTCATATAACTTACATCAGTCTCATACTTCTTCCTGCCTTGCATGATATGTATTTTATCATAAAATAATAATAATAAACTTATAGTATAGCACTTTTCAAAACAAGGTTACAAAGTGCTTTACATCAAAACATCAAATTAAATAAGAAATGTGAATAAAATGAAGATGGGTAGGCTGATGAACAACGTTTATATGGGTTCCTCCTCCACTGTCCCATCGTAGTGTGTGTTGTGCTCTCAGGTGTCAGCTGGCGGTGTATCAACTTCAGTCTGGCTGCTGTTACCATCCTGCTGCTCCTCCTGCTGGTGGCTGGGATCCTCCTTGGTTATTACTGTAAGTACATGATTTCCAGGTTTGATTCTCTGCCTTACTATTTAATCTAATGATTCATATAGTAGCTATACCTATCTATGTGTATTGACCTAATATTAAGCATGGAGTAACAGCAGTAGTGCTTTTTCTTCTAGTTTTTGCAGTTTTAAAGAAAAGATAGGGAAATTCTGGGGTTGCAGTATAACAGTATACAAAATACAAAAAAAAAACTGGCTTAAAAAACTGCGGTACTAGGTGACATAGAACCAGGATGCACAGCGGATGGATGGCATGTTTACATACAGTGGTGGCCAAAATTGTTAGAACACCTGACAGATCTGAAAATATTGACCTTTTCTTGCCTCCAAAACATGATTTCATTTCATAATGTTCATGAAACATGCAGATGGTTGCTCTGAGCACAACAAATATCAGATGAAGTGAGTCCTACTGTTTTTATCCACTTTTAACTTTAATATTTGGTATGTCCACCTTTTGCAGCAATTCAAAAGAATCACACAGCTGTGTCCTAAGACTCTTGATCACCATCAATTTAACCACCATCACACCTGACAATGATTACACAAGTAATTTGGCTTCTTCTGTGAAGGAACATGATTGTGTGACATTGACAGTGAAATAGGCCTAGCTTGTTTTTTGTAAGGAAAATGATGTAAATCTCCTTATGATGGCTCTATTCTATGGTTTATAGAGCATAATGATGACTTTGTATATATTTCATTTGTTTTATGGGTATTTTAATGGCCAATTGAACAAAAACAACTGAAACATCTTAAATGTATGCCAAGTGTTCTAATAATTTTGGCCACCACTGTATATACAAGTAGGGAAGAGTGAATGAATGGATGGTACATATATACAGAGTTAAAGAAGGGGTGAATGAATGTGAAAGGGACTGAGAGTGGCTAAAGTGGATAAAGGTCAGGGCAGTGAATGAATGGGAATGAGAGTGGATAAAGTGCAGGGTGCTAGGTGATAAGTGGTGAGGTCCTCAGTTGAGTTGTCTTCGGTTGAGCTGTGGAGGGGGGGGATGTTAAAAAGGATGTTGATAGCGGCCGGCAGGAAAGACACTGAGCTGTAGATGTTTCTGCTCGCACCACACCACAGAGGTCAAAGGCTAAAAAACCTTGAAAAACCTTCGATGGCTCTTTTGCTGAATAGAGCAACATTCAACCAGCCTGAGTTCAAACACAATGTTATTACATTTTCTCTCCAGTTTAAATGCAACATATATCATGAACCTTGTGAGCAGTGCATCTTGCTCTAGCGTGCACACACACACACACACACACACACACACACACACACACACACACACACATACACTCATATTCACATTGATATTCTCACACAAACCCTTCCTCTGTTCATCTTGTGTCCCAGTATCCTCCACCTGTGTCCATGGGGTGGCGTGTGGTGATGGGGGCTGTGTGTGGGCGTCTCAGTGGTGTAACGGGGTGAAGGACTGTCCAGGAGGCCAGGATGAAGCTACCTGCTGTAAGTAGCCTCATCACTTTACCCAGCTTTTAAAGCTAATATGAAAATCTCTACAGTTCAAATTCACTTTTTTACATTAGAGTGAATCGTATTGGACTTACATAAAAATATATTTGCAAGAAAATAAAACTTTCACAGAGTTCATAGTTAACACTTTTTTTTGTTCAATTTTAAACTACATCACAACTCCTTAATGCAGGTTTAATTCTCATCCCTCCTCAGCGTGGGGCAGACCTGGGTCAAACAGCAAATTTGGCATGGGTGAATGTTTGTTTTAACCTGCTTGGGCTACCAGATGGCTGGTATTTATCACAGAAAATAATGTGACCAGCTCAGACAGTGACAGGAGAGTATTTGAAAGTCAAATTAGTATCTTTTTCTGCATTTAAGGCATTTAGCAGATGCCCTCACCCGGAGTCATTTACAATGAGCGAGCAGGTGTTCAGTGACGTCGGGTGCTGCAGGGTTACGTAAACGTGGAGAATTATTTGCGAGCTCTTTTTGACCCAGGTCATTTGTTTAGTAGTCATTGTTTGTGCTTGCTGTTTCTGTGCAGTCAGGCTGTACGGCTCCAGCTTCCTCCTCCAGATCTACTCCTCAGAAAGTCAGTCCTGGAGGACCGTTTGTTCACGTGGCTGGACGGACCAACGGGGGAGAGCAAGTTGCCAACATATGGGATACAGCAAGTGAGATGTTCAACTGTTTGTTTGAGGGGTTTTTTAACTTTAAAAAAAAGTACTCTCTGCGTTCAAATGACGTTTTATTTACCCTTATTTGATTGTGTTTGACAGGGGTACTTATTTTAAATCGGGCCAACAGCAGTCTGATTCTGCTAATGGATTCTTGATGGTGAAACCTGAGTCCAGGCCTGAGACAGCCGTACTGCAACAGCTTGTGCACAGGTTAGTGAACTGGCACAAACACTGTACCCTTTTTCCAACCAAAAAGATTTCAATCTAAACCTAAAGACATTAATACTGAACCTAATTTCACCGTAATGTTTTGCCATCCCCAGCGATGCCTGTCCAAACAACAGTGTGGTGACCCTGCATTGCATTGGTATGTCATGAGTATTATCCTTACATATCTCTGCTGTCTGCTACATTTATTATTACACTCATGATGTTAGAATGAGGAAATTAACTAAAACTCAAGTCTTTTGTGCTGTTTTCTTAACGCTGATGTCTTCAGATTGTGTCGGATGTCTTAAAGGGATCAAGGTGAAAACTGCATGTCCCTTACTTTTTAACAGCATACCAAACTTAAAGGGACCAAATGGAAATAAGCCATAGGGCTTTATTGTGTTATCCTAATATTTCTGGATTTCAGGTTTTTAATGTTTTTGATGTTTTCTATTTCAGTGGAACTGTCAGATGCATTTAGTTGAGTGGGAAGACAACAAAGGCTACAGTTATACTTATACTACATCATTTTTGAGATCTTTAGAGGACAAATTTTTGAGATTCTTAAAATCAGATTTCATGACTACACATGATCTACACTTGGCCTGAAAATGGCTGCTCTGGATCTCCTGTGCCTGTATGTACATAAATCTGTGTCCATCTCCATCTCTTCAAGTTTTGTATCCGTCTTGCAATGTGCGACCACCCTAACACCCAGTTTTGTCTGCAGACTGTGGGAGCAGGGTGAGCTCTAGGACCCTTGGGAGCCAGCCGGCGGTCCTCGGGGCCTGGCCTTGGCAGGTCAGCCTCCAGGTTGAGGGCTCACACCGCTGTGGAGGCTCCATCATCGCCCCCTACTGGATAGTCACCGCAGCACACTGTGTGGCTGGGTGAGTCTGGAGGGGCTTTGACCTCCATTTACTTTTTTTTATCTCACTTCTCAGTGGTAGAGGTGATATAACAACAACTTTTTACCATCAGAACACCACAGATCCACCTTGAATCTGCTTCCTATCACAACGTTTGTTTCTGGCCCTTCTAGGAACTCCAACCCTGCAGACTGGACTGTCTACGCTGGGATAGTGGACCCGCTGGGCAGCCTCTTCAACCCCAGCCACTCTGTGAGCCGCATCGTGGCCCATGAGAGCCACAGCAGCTTCACTTTGAGGAATGACATCGCTCTGATGAGGCTCTCCAACCCTTTGGACAGTACAAGGTGTGTATCACCTAATAATAATAATAATAATAATAATAATAGTTTTATATAGAACTTTCTAAGATATACAAGGACGAAACCTTTATCAAGAGAAAAACAATGGTAAACAAATCAGCTGATTCCAACTCAACACATTCTGGTTTGTTTTTGTAACTGTGATGTGCAGTGAAACATATATCAGCCCATCCCTTGTTGTATCCTTAAAAAAAAGTGATATATCCCTTTAATGCCTACATGTATTCCATTCTGTGGAAACCAGCTAATAGATTTATACCTCTGTGTCCAAAGGGGCTTTGATATTCACCATGACGGCCCTCCTACTAGTCATGGTGAAGCAGGTAGACTTCTAACTCCAGTAATATGCTGCTTAGCCTCCAGAAATATCGGACCTGTGTGCCTCCCCAATGTTGGACTGAACATCACTGCTCCCCAGAAGTGCTGGATATCTGGATTTGGTAGCACAGTGAATGGAAGTAAGATCATTATGATTAAATGTGATTATATTTAACACAACCTTGACGTAAATACTAGTGTGTGTAGTTTCCACACCGTGTTATTACAATTATTACTGCACTGGCCCGGGACGTTTCTGTTCCGCAAAACACGCTGCCAGACCTTGGTCCTTCAATATGTTCTGTATACAGACATTTCTTCTTAAGCAGACACGTTCTGGTTTTTACTTTCTGTGGTGTTGATTGTTTTATTATTTCATAAATTTGCCTTTGCATGTTATCACTGACCGCACAAATAAAACAAAAGTAAATTCAAGGTGCCAGACAAAACTCGAATGGTTTTCACTGGACTGAGTCCCAGGAGGGAGATTACATTTTTAGATAGGGGCCCTGTAATAAATTGTATGATTGGGTAACTGGGGCTGCACAACATGGTACATGGTTATTTCTTTTTATTAGATTGTAGATATATATATATATATAATAGTCAGACTGTGTCGCTAGTCCTACTGGCTGCTAACTAACTAACTTTACAACAGCCGTGTTTACACTAGCACCCTGTCTCACATTAGTACAATTTCCATCTCTCGTGGTAGGTCTCATTATTTGATAAACAGAGATGCTGACATTTGGAATGCATCAACTGAAAATAAATAAATAAAAATAAAAATAGTAGCATTCTTTTTTCCAGTTTGTGAAACTTATTTGACCAACATTAAATGTCACAAACTGGAGAGGAGAGGGTGTGATGAATTTATCTTTTAATAACTGTGTTATAATTTGACAGGATTGAAAGATTTCCGCCCCATCTCTCTATTGTGTCTCTCCTCGCCAGGCTCTGACTCTCCATACCTGATGGGGTCTGAGGTCTCCCTGATGGAGAGCTCTGTCTGTAACAGCTCCATTGCCTACAATGGCAGGATAACACCGGACATGCTCTGTGCCGGAGAAACCGAGGCTGGCGTGGTTGGGTGTCAGGTAAGACGGACCACACACACACACACACACACACACACACACACACACACACACACACACACACACACACACACACACACACACACAAAGTCAGCAAGTGCAGTTATGATATAGCAAAGTACCAGCAGGCCACAGTGTGCTAAGTTGACTGCCACCAGTGTTTAAAACAGCAATATTGGTCCAATGTGTTTCAGGGATGATATGGTACTTTTAGCATTAGCAGTCAGTGATCTCTCACTTTTAACACATGCTCAATGCATTCTAAGACATCTCAGTGACTTTCACTTTCTGGTACAATTCAGCTTTTCTTTGCAGCAATGACGTTAAAATTGTTCAGTGCAGGCTGATGCTTTTATCTATCATGCTCGCAGGCTTGGTCAAACAAAAGCTGCACTATGCACCGTAGGCTGGCTACGGTTTCATTTAATGACCTACAGCAAAATATTACAATACATAAATCAGCCATTTCTATAATTACTGCAAAACGTGGGCAGTCAAGTAGCAGCTGACCGTAACCCTTTATATTTTCATTCATGTGTATGTGCATGTACTTTTCTCTATATCTGTCGTGACCTCGTCAGAGTGACAGCGGCAGCCCTCTGGTGTCTCTGAAGGATGGTGTATGGTGGCTCGTAGGGGACGCTAGCTGGGGGGACCGATGCGTGGAGCAGAGCAAGCCAGGTGTCTATGGCAACGTCACCTACTTCCTGGATTGGATCTACCATCAGATGCAGGTAAGCGCTGATAGCAGTTATGTTGGTTATTCTCAAAAGCTAAATCTCCATTTATACCTGCCATTATATTTTTAATACAAGGTAAAAGATGTATTCTGACTGTACCCAGATTGAACAGATGGAAGAATGAGTCCAATCCACACTAAGTATACTATAGACCTGGGTCAAATAGTATTTCCAAATAATACTTAGGACTTGAGTCAATCTGTTTGGAGAACCAGGTGGATGGGGTCTTTCTGAGTTTAGATTCTTTCATACTTTTTTGTGATGGACAACTTATACTGACGCGGTAAACCCCACCCATCTGGTGCTCCACGTAGGTTAAAAGAAACGCTATAGAATTATTTGACCCAGGTCTGATGTATTAATGTCTGAATGTGGTTTGGAGCGGTATCATGACATGACAGCATTGGGAATTTAACACAAATTGAACAAGTATCTGACTATCACATGAAAGAAATAATAAGGAATTATAATAATAATTTACTGTTTTTGTTTGTCTGTTTACAGAAGTATCAAGATTAAGGCCCATGACAAAACCAAAGAACATCACCTTAAGATGATTTTGTTGTTTACGATTTTTTATATCAGTGTGTGAGCAGAGATAGGTACTGCTTACGTTGCCTTTGCAAGACTTATATCACAAATGTAATTTATTTGCTACAGTGCATGCTATGCTTTATGTTTCATTCTTTATATCAACTGCAGAGCTATAGATGCAGAATTTGGCATTGCTCAAGATAAGGTGAAAATAAAGGTGGAATAAACAGTTTTATTTTGTATTCTGCAGTTTTTGTCATGATTTATTTTTGTACATCTTCGTGAAATATAGAATATCTTTAACGTGTAAAGATGTACCTCTTTAATTCAAACTTTCCATGTGTGCTGTTTAATGGGCCATTAAATGGAGCTACCACATGTCAACACAAGATGTCACTCACAAACCATTGTCAAGCTTGTCCCACTGACTCCCACAGCCTCCTTATGTCCTGTTTTCACCATGGGCTTATATATCAAGACACATTAACATAAACCAGTATTTCATCTTCGATCAGATCACTAAAGTTCTTTTATTTACAGCACAATCACAATTTGTTTGGCACAGAAAAATACACAATTGCACCTGAAATCCAACAACTTAATTTTCACAACTTAAAATTTTGGTAGACAGTAACATACAGTACAGGTTTCATTACATCACACAGGGCTGATATAATCTAAGATATCCAGGAAAAACACAAGTTTCTGTTTGATTGTCTCAGCTGTGGTGTGATCGCTCGTTTGTAGCTATCTTGGCTTGTATAAATACACAGGAGGAGGGGGGGCTGAGTGGAACAACCTGCTAGCTAGTATACCCTTGTCTCCCATCTGTGGATACTGGATACCCATCCAGACCACATATTGTTAGATCATCGATATTTACACATTTAGCGGTCACTGTTGTCAACAGACAGTAACATGGTAAGCATTAATACCTTCATAATGTTCCCCAGTCAGCATTGCTAGCAAGTTACCTGTACTCCACAAGTACCCATAGTGTGTATCTACTGTAAATTAACCTTCAGGTTCTAATTTAGATTTTTTTTCATTTGTATAAATTGTACAGTATAAATATGTCTTTTGGAATAATAATGTACAATCACATTCAAATAGATGTAAATATCAAATTCTATGTATACAGTATTAGTAAAATTACATTGATACAACAAATTGCATACTACACAAATCTGAATCATTTCACTCCCACAGATCATCTTTATATTACACTTCTGATCAGCTTTAAAAACAAAGTGCAATTCAGCAGAGTAAGTCTCAAACGACTCATATGTCCGTACGCTCGAGGAGAGAGCTGAGACTTAAAGGCACGACAGGCACTGTAAACGTGTGTAACCTCTAATATTCTTCCTATTAACAGTGATAACGTGTTTCCCCATACCTGGAATGTACACAGTTGCTGTGTACGCTCAACTCCCTGGCAGCCTGAGGGTTGATAAAGTAGAACAAGGCGTACTAGGGACGCACTCCTTCACTTATCACAACACTCGCGTTATGTTCTCCATACTTCCATTTAAAAAAAAAAAAAAAAAAGCTATAAAGATCTGTTGGTAGTGTAGCATCAACGATAAGGGAACATTGAGGGTTTTTGATAGTGATTTTTAATCCGTGTGCCCTCAGGAATGAATAACGTCCAGTTTGACTACAAAAGAAACCAGTAACATTTAAATTGCTTAATCCACTATTAGTAGTTGCTCCTTGTCACCCCTAACTAACCCCACCCACCCCACCTACGGTCCTATGATTGTCTTTAAGTGACGGCTGATCCGTCTGCCTCTACGGGTCAGGCTGAGTGCAGTCTATGGTCTCGCAGACATTCAGAGCCAAGTGTCATTTGTCAGTGTAGCCCGAGCCTCACCCCGTTGTCTGTGGATCAGCACTGCCCGCTGTCCCCCTGCCCGCTCGCCCGTCCGTTTCGTCTCAGTCACTTGATGCGGTGGCGGACCAGCGAGGACTCGTCGGTGATCTCCCCGGAGCGGTGTCGGCGCCGGCAGGGCAGGAGCAGCAGGAGCAGCAGGATGAGGAGGACCAGGGCGCAGACCCCCATCAGGGCGTAGGAGATGACCCAGAGAAGAGGCCCCTTCAGCTCCCCGCCGGAGCAGTCTGCTGCCACATCTGCTGCCGAGAAGAGTCCCGCGATCTCCGACAGCGCCGCTCCACCGTTCACTGCGGAGAAACATAAAACAGATCCTCAGGCCTCAGTTCTGATTGGCTGAGTCACGTTCAAGTCATTGTAAAATACCCAGTAAACATACCTGTGAACACATAAGTTAATTAAAAAAACATTATTATTATATTATATATTATGTTAACAATAAAAACAGGAACAATGACAAAGGTCAATAAAACAGAGAGCTCAATGAGGGGGGGAAAAACGTAAGAAAAGCCATCGCCATAGAGATAAAACAAAAGGAATCAATAAATAACAGACAAGACGACAATGACAATGAATAAAAAGCCCAAAATTATAAACCTAAAAGTTTTAAGAAGTGATTTAAGAGATGATACTGCCAGCCTGAACTCCTCGGGCAAGTTGCTCCAAAGCCTAGGAGCCCTGACACCTTTAGTCTTTAGCCTGGACACAGTCAGAGGGGTCCTCAGAGGGATCTCAGAGGGATCTCAGGCTGCACGCAGGATCAAGAGTTCAGACAGATAATTGGGCGCCAGGCCATGCAAAGCCTTGATAGGTAATCAATAAAATCGACCAGTGAAGATTCTAAACTGGGGAGATCTGGTCTCTTAGTTTTAGTTAAAAGCCTTACTGCAGAACACATTTGTGCCGTTCTACATCTTTTTGGTAAAGGCAGGTAAACAGGGCGTTGCAAAGAGAGATATATGACAAATATGAAATATGATGAAGCATGTGTAATCCTCTGTATCTCTGAAATTCAGGACAGATCTAATTTTTGCAATGTTCCTGACACGGAAAAAACATGGCTGAACAGGCTTTATAGTGTAAAGTAGTATATGTGACAAAGGTGATCTTTGTACTTTAAAGTGTGTGTGAAGAAACCCAGTCCAGGTTCATGTTCACGCAGGATTAGCACTGCTGTTTGAGTTTCAGCTTTGCTGTTCGGGTTAGGATGACTGGGACGGCCTGGGGGCCTGGTCAGTGATCTACTGCAAATACTCCAACTTTGCAGTCAGAAATTGTACACTGCATAATTTGCTTTTCCATAACTTACGGAATAAATTACTCAATCAAAGATACTTTGTGAACAATGGCTCTCGAGTTTTTTTTTTAAAAGATATTGCGCAATCCATCAAAATGTTCTACAATGATCTACTAGTTCTGCACTCCAAAATGGTCTCAGGTCTAATGGCCTTTAAGAGCTGGATGACAACCGATGCCCCACTGAAAGCTTCTTGTCATTAGATCTAAGGGTGTTTTGGTGATGAGGTGGACTTAGTACCTATATGGCTACACCTGAGTACGAATGGAGCCCCTCCTGTGCAAACTCCTTTCTACTTTTCTATATATATATATACACAGACACAGAAATAGCTAGATACAGACAGCTAGAGCGCTAGGGGGAATTCAACTGCCGCAACAGCAACACACAACAAGCAGAATTAAATGCTATTCTAAGGGTAGTAAAACTCTTAATGGTGTATGAGTAGCCAGTCAAAATTCATGAAAGACCTAACAAACTCTGGCATGGGTGGACTATTCACTCTGCTTTAAGAAATTTGACACAATATGATGAATCATAACACAAATATGTTTTAAAATAGACAGTGGGCCAATTCTTTAACATCAACTTTTGTCTTTCTCAGGTTGTCAACACACTGCAAAATAATATAAATTAATTGGATTTAAATTAAATGAATAACTTTGTAATACTTGTCAGCGAGTTAGCAGTATCCCGCAAATACCTGCATGGCCAGTGTGCGATTATAAGCACCCTCACCTGCACAGTTGCTGAGCGCGAAGCCCACCCTCCGCTGGGCGCGGTCGAATACCACGTAGAAGCCCTCCATGACAGTAGCGCCGATCACCAGGCCGTTAGCCGACGAGGACACTCCGAAACGGAAGCAGTCTAGCGTGCCGTCCACGTCTGTGACCGGCTGGATGTACAGCTGCAGGACAACAGACGCATAGATGGACACGCGTTGTAGAGCTGATGGGAGAGCTCTTCAAGGATTGTGTGCTTGTGTTTCTGTCTGTGTCTATCCAAGTACCTGGGGAAGGATGGTGATGCGGAAGGACTGGCTGGAGTTGGTGGCCCTTAGATAGATGGACAACTTGGGGAAGAACCTCCAGGGGGTCTCTCCCTTCATCCAGCACGCCAGCTTGGTGCCAGTCCAGAACCCCGAAGTAAAATCTTGGATCTGGACGCAGAGAGACAGACAGGCGGAAAGACAAACAAAGAGACAGAAAGACAACATATCAATAAAGCACCAGAACACATTTCTGTGTTCTCTGTTGCATTTTATTGACTTAGTTCACAAATAGCGAGAACCATCGAGTTGAAACCTGACCTCAGGGTTCCTTCAACGTTTTGCTGACTTTTCCAAGACTACTGGACATATAGCACAATTTTCATGACCGAAAATGTTGCACAGTTTACGTTGAACAGCTGATCTGAATGTTCCAGGTTTTATTTATGGCTACTCAGCCCCACCTCCGACCGATACTATCAGGAAATTTCTCATTTGGGTTTTTATTCCTCAAAGATAAGTGGAGCAAGCAGCCCATTAAACATTTTATCAACAAATTTCCATGACATTTCCAAAACTATATGCCCATTTTCCATTTACCATAGCTTTTCCAGGCCTGGAAAACTTTTGAATTCATTTTCCAGGTTTTACACAACCAAACCCTGTGACCCACTCAGGGGTTCTCTGGGAGGACATGTGCATGCTAATTGAAAAATGTTGCTTCTGGCTTCAAGTGAACTAACTCCACTCATTTTTTTTCAGCTGCAAGGGAAGAGCTGTTCACAAAGCCATGTCCTTGATTAGCGAGTGCATGCTACTGGATGGGTTTCCTCTGAGAATATGTTTCATCAGTGGAGAGAAGGCGGTGTACCAGAGAGGTGCGTGTAATGGCCTCCACCACCGCGTTGAAGACGTTGGCGGGAAGTCGCAGCAGTGTCGTCCCACTGTCAACTATGGCTTTATCTGTGTTATACTGAAAGAGAGAGAGAGAGAGAGAGAGAGAGAGAGAGAGAGAGAGAGAGAGAGAGAGAGAGAGAGAGAGAGAGAGAGAGAGAGAGAGAGAGAGAGAGAGAGAGAGAGAGAGAGATTTCTCAGTTCAAGATGATCTAGGAGATATTGAGCAAACAAAAGAACATTCCTACTTAGGCAGACAAACAGGATTACATTGCAAGGCTCCAGATCAAACTTTCACATTAAACAACATTCACTGTCTCTGGAATACAGCCAATATTGCTAAAATCTGACCTTGTTTAACCTTTATTTAAGGTGACAAAGAAAGTATCAACATAACATATGTAAAAGTTGCATGTACATAAGAAAAAATACAATCAAAATCCCAAGGTGTCAAATGGACAGATTTAATTGATGAGGTATTCCAATTAGGAAATTGCATTTTAGAGATGCAATTTACTGATACACACATATTTATTGTGGTATTCAAACTGGAACACCAGTTTAAAAAAATCAGAAAAGAAATACAGTTCGGAGTCTACCTCTCTGCAATCCAAGTTCAGATTCTGGTCGCCAACCTCCAGTTTCAAAACTTCCACTTGGTAGTACCATTCCTCTTTTATCGGGGTGTACCACATCGACCCCCGATACAGAGTTGGTTCAGCCCCTCCCAGGATCTAAGGAAGGAAGAAAAACCCCTGTTATTCACTTCTTGGTCAACTGTGAAAACAGCAGCACTCTGAAAACCCAACAAGGGTATACTTTGGCAAAGGTTTATCCCTGCACATTCTGGCACAGCACAGAGTGTGTACACACACACGCACGCGCACACACACACACATACACAAACACCCAAACAGCACCCTGCCACTTCATCCATCTGTCTCTATCAATGGGTCGCATGATGAACGCAGCGCACGAGGCCGTTCATATAACAGTGACAGACCTGCTCCCAGCAGGGGGCTATCTTAGCTTAATTAGCTACACGCTAACTAGATTGGGCCTCCAATGGGGAAACACATTGGGAGGCAAGGAGGTAGCTATCATGTTTCTAAAACGCACTGAGCTGCTGTCTCATTCAGCCTTGAAGGGTTTATTGAGTCTGAGTAAAAAGTGGACTCTGCCAAGACCCAGCCTTCTGTGTGTGTGTGTGTGTGTGTGTGTGTGTGAATTTAGTGGCAATACATTATTGATACCACAAATGTTCTTCATCTTCTTTGTTCTTTTAACTCTACACATGTAAAAAACAACAGTGTGAGACCTCATGATGAAAGATGAGAACAAATATATTTGTAATGTTCAGTACAAGCTACAGAAAACAGAAGTAGGAATCCAGGTTGACAAGAAGCTCATTACAGACCCCGACTGCTGCGTTGTGAACGTGCCTCAATATTGACACTGTTTTACAGAACAAACTCTTCTTTGTCTTTGAGCAAACTTTAAAACCTCATTCTTGCATTTTTTTTTTAAACAGACTCCTCCCCAGGCGGCCCCCTCCTGACTACTCACAAGACTGCCACCCGCGGGGTCTGCAGTGCTGCTGGCTGAGAGTCCAGCGCCACACATCTGGAGGGAAAAGACATCAGGAATCCCCGTCTGTCGCACCATAGAGTTGAAGAAGGGCTCCACTGATGAGTCGGGCTGATCCAGAGACAGGAGGAGACATGTACACATTAACTTGTGTTTTTCTCCGTTTGGGCTTACAGCACTGAAATGTTTTTGCATCTTAAGCTTTCAGAAACGTTGATCCACAGCGACTTACAATAAGTCACAGTAAGTATACATTTCCCTGATTCCCCAAGAGTGAAAGGGTCAAGTATCATGTTAACATGTAACAAATGAAGAATATTTCAAAAACATACATGATCGTCTCCTCAAAAACACAACTATTTTATGAGCAAAGGTCTTATAAATACTCATAATTTGAACCCATAATAACCTATACTGTGCTTTACTTTCATTCCAGCTATCATTTTGTTAGAGTAGCATCAAATAGCAATAAATAAATAGATAAAAGAATCAATGATAAGGAGATTTACTTTTTTTTTTATAAAGCAAACACAAAAGGATGTGAAATACTTTTGATACTGTGGACAAAACTTATTGCAGGGAAGTTATGGCGTCAGCGTCACACATTTAAATCGGTTTCTGTCTGCCTGTGTAGCTTTACATAATTATATTTAAAACTTCAGGGATGTGCAAAGTAACTGCCACCAGGCCACTGGAATTGTTGGTTTTTAGGGCGGTTTCCACTGAGTCACTTACAGCTTATTTGCAAATATCCACAGGCATTTTACAAAGGCTGTCTTTTTTTAATACTAATGTCGCAAAGAAATCAATAACAGAAAACTGTTTGAGTCCTAAAAGAAGTGTGTGTGTGTGTGTGTGTGTGTGTGTGTGTGTGTGTGTATGAGAGATATAGAGACTGAGAGAGTAATGTTTTTTTACTGATGTTGCAACACAGTCTGACAGTGTGACAGTGTCTGACAGTGTTAATTAATAAATGAATGAATAGTTGAATGAATGAATAGTTGAATGAATGAATGAATAGTTTAGAAACAAACCTCTGGCCCCTACAAATGACAGTCACTGTTAGAGCCTGACCGATATATATCGGAGGGCTGATATAAGCACATCACAGATATATCGGTATCAGCATATATTTTGGCCGATATTTTGACCTGAGGGGATCCATGAAGAGCTGCAGCGCTACATGAGGGAGGCAGTCATTGACAACCTGCCCCTGATGGATTGGCTTGTGAAGAAGACTGTGTGTTTATGTTCTATTATATAAGCTATAGCCCACACAACACTCTACCTCATTTGGTTCAATTGCCTTGTTTGTTTTAAGGTCTATAGATTTTATATATGTTTGACCTTTATTTTTCTTTGTTCAAATGTAATATATTTCATTTGTTTTTTTTATTTATTTATAGTTGTTATTTATATTTTTTCAGTGATGTTTACTGTTCAAATGTTATCCTACCTCCATTTCTTTTGGAATTCATGAGGAGAGCCAAGTACTGGTCGGGCTCAGTCACTGTGTGTGTGAGTATGAGAGAGAGTGTAACGGAGGGTGAGTGTTCCCCTTGACTAAAGGATGTTCTCTATCTTCTCTACCTCAAATAGTTTTTTTATGTCAATGGCCTGGGTTATCCGAGTCATGCATGACAAACACCCTTCGGCAAGCAAGACATTGGCAGCACAAAGTGGTCAGTGTGAGCATATCTGGATTTGATCTCAACGATTGCTGTAATCAGCATAAAGTAATGAAAGAATTTCTTGTACTGGTTGAAGTCATTCTAGTCCCATCACCACCAAACATTCCTGATAGGGATAGCAGACACAGACACTCAAATATTGGGCAATGTTCTTTCACACTTAAAAGGTTTTTATATAACCCATAAGGAGTAAATTTGTCTAATTTTTGTCCAAATTGACATTCTAGGCCCATCAAGGAAGCTGATGTTCAACAAAACGATTGGACTGAATTGGTACATTGTGCAGGGCGATACTTTTGAGTTGGTTTAGCCTTTGATAATATAATACCTTCCTTAATGTTGAAACTTTTATTTAAACTGGGGAATCTCATTGAGAGATGTTTTCTTATATCTGTGTAAATAAAAAAATATAATTATAATAAAAATAAAATTAACAAATACTATAGGAGAAGAAGGAATGAAAGAAGCTAAAATATTTTTTTTTAAAAACCTTTAAGATAAATTTGAACAATTAATGGAGATAAAAAAAGAACAAACTGAGAAGTATTCCATCGTCTTCTTTTTGATCAGTATTTGCCATGGATTGTAAAAATAAATCATGAACGCTAAAGGCAAAATTCCCTAGTTCTGTGTTGTCATGTGGAGTATCCATCCATTCAAACTACATACACATGTGATCTGAGTTTGTTCTGTGCTGTAGAAGAGATATGACGTAGTAGGGCAGGTTGTGCAGCAGGGCTTGACAAACTATCATTTTCTTCCCCTCTGTGCAGCCGGCAATCTCTGCTCACAAGATACTGTCATTGTATTTTTATTTATATATAATATATGGAAATTCTTTGATTTTACTTTTGGCGTGACACAAAGAGCATTTGGGTATCATTAGCAGCATTGGGTACATTCATATGGATATTGGAGAATAGCTTAGATTTTTTTTTCCCCCCTGCATTCAGTATTAACTTAACATCCACAAATAGAGTGTGCTTGGTAAACAGAGGAGGCTGTACTCACGAATCCATGTCCTTCAATAGCAAGTGCATATTTTTTATGGATTAACAAGGTCACTGATACAAATTAAAAAGGAAACAAAAGCTGAACCCTAATCCCCTTGATTGATCCTTTACTGAATCCAAGATTATTTAACCCATTAACCTTAAAAAGACATTCTGTTTGACCCCCGTCAATACTGACAAAAACAGATGCATATTGATATTGACAAGCATGTGGATCGAAAAAAAGCAAAAGCATTCTGCTTGGCTCTTATTTTCATCTGCCACTTTACTCTTGTTGATGATGACCATACTTCGTTTACTGTGTGGGTCCGTTGTTTTGACCCTTGCTTAACATTACCATTGGCCACCTGTAATGTTAGTGATACAGGAAGCTTATTCTACTATTGCACTGGATAACAGCGTCGGTCTTACCCTTGCCAACATGGGATAGGCCAGTCCCAGGATGCCCTGCCAGTTGACCCCAGGAAGGAAGAAGCCGTCAGATGACAGAATGGCAGCCACGTTGATGGTGATGGTCCCATTAGGACCCTTGGGGATGGAGACACGGTCGGTGCCCAGTTGGCCCTCCCAGTTGCCCTGGGTGTATTTGACAGTCACAGTCCGGCCAGTTGACTGGTAGGTACTGGAGCTAAACAGAGAGCCAGAGGGCAAATTAACACTGACAAAGGATTTTTGTTTTGCTTTCTGCTTACATTGAGAACAGTTACAAAGGCCTAGAGCATTTAGATGAGAAACAAAGTTAGGAGCTACAAAAGGACAGGGAGGGGCAGGGCTAAACCCAGAAACGACAGGTTAATTACTTTGAAACAAGTAAATTATACAGATAAGATAATGTGATGCATTTTAATTTCCATATTAAATATTATACGATATTTGATTTTGATATTTTGATATATATTGGATATTTGAAGTATTTAGATTACATTTAAAAAACTACAATGAGTGTAAAAAATACTACAAACACCTGCTCTTTCCATGACATAGACTGACCAAGATGAAAGCTATAATCCCTGATTCATTTCACCTATTAAATCTACTTTGGTCATGAGAGACTGAATGAGATGAAGGGGAGGAAAGGAGGTTCAAATCAAGACTCTTAAGCCTTGAGACAACTGACATGGGTTATGCACAAAGTTGTGCAAGGTGTTTCCAGTATTTTGTACACCATTTTATACAAACATTTACAGTCACTCACATTGCAGTGTTGAAGTAGTGCGTGATGAAAGGGTGTGCACTCGCAGCCACAGCAAAATTACTGCTGCCCGTATCCACCAGGATGTTGAGCTGCAAAGCAGGAAGGAACATTTGCTTTATTAGTCATTCAGGTTATCTGTTACAAGCCAACCCCACCCGCACATGCAGACTTCCAACTTTTAAATGCAACTAAGACACGATTCCCTGGAATGTATCTATTTGCACTACTACTACTACTACTACTAATAATAATAATAATAATAATAATAAACTTTTAGAGAGCACTTATCTAAAGACAGAATTTATAAACATGCTTTACAGCAGGACAGAAACTAAAAGTAAAACAAATCAGGAAACATTCAAGAAAAAATAAACAGAAGAAGATAGAGTAGAAAGAAAAAACATGATTGACAAATGGAAATTGTAAGTGCTATACACATCAATATTTAACAAAGGCATTACACAGATGATCTGTGGGTGTTTGCCCCGGAGCAAAAAATGACTATCCACTCCTGTTATGATTAGTCCATAATGAATGAGTCACATGTACTCTATGGGTGAAACGTGACAACCTCTAGCCATTTTTATGGGCGTGTCCTGACCGACCATCATGATGTGCGTCATGTGCGTGTTAGGGACCGAGAGTGCGAGCGTGAGCGAACAGCCGTTGAGATAAAGTTGTCTCCCAGGCATCGAGGCATCGAGGAGGAACTAATTAGGTAACAGACTTCTGTCACCTCCACTACTGACCAGTGGCCACATTAACACTCTTTAGCAAGCATTCCTCACCATTAAGGGGGTCATAAACCTAATGCTCCGCAGATTCCTGATAACTCAACAACAAAGGAGTTTATTTACCACTCCAGTACAGCTTCAAATTTCATTAGGCGTAATTATCTGGCTCCTGGGGCACAGTTGTTGGTTGTTTAATATGAAGTAATGCAACATACAGCGGTTCTGGGGCTCTCACATTTTCCACTTTTCTGAGAGGGGGAAAAAAATCTGGATATTTCTTTCAGTTTGGCAGAAGAGTATCATCAAAAATGGCTGACATATTCAAATAAATGGCTGTGAAGATCTAGGCCCATTCATGATTTGACTGCAGTGAATTTATTCAGCATGCTAACGCACGTCCAAACACCAAACACTAATTCCTCATTCTTCTGTGGCTGCCCAGAAAGACCAGACCAGCAGGAAGTATTTAAAATATACAAGAATGAGACATGAGACCCGTGATGAAGCACAGCAGCCAAACAAGTCAACCCACAATCATAACAAGAAGCAATCTACTTCCTCAAAGCTTTGTAGCCCTTCAGCCCACAGCAGGTCCAATTAGGGCTTATATTATTATTTTTACTCAGAAACAAATAGTACAGTAAATACTTCCTTGTAGAGAACATCCCATTGTCACCTAGTATAATCTCGTAGCTGGACGTGTTGTCATTATGAAACAATTGCGCCCTGTGTTACACACTTGTTCGGTTGGGCCTGGGAACCCCCAGTTGGCCCTTCCGTGCGAGCAGGCTTATCAGTTCCTCCTCATTGGGCTGGCCACGGTCCCGTCACAAAACCCCAACTGCCACCTCGCAGATGGCAGCGCTCCACTCACAGCGAGCCAGAACCGGCCAAACCAGCCAGGTTGGAAAATACCGGAGTCTACCGGCGGTGGGAAAACCAGGGGCATTTCCTTATCCCATCCCTCCTACCTTTGCTAGTCACACTATCCTCCTCGGGCAAATCTCTTCCCCAGTCACTGGAGCAGCGTGCAGTCGCCTGCAGTTGAGCTTTCTCTGTCTAATTGGCAGCGGCTCGGTGGCGGCAGCGTGCATCTGCTACCTGTTTGTACCAATTAGCAGATGTGAGGCTCTCCCGCCGACACCTCAGCCTAGCTGTGCCACACGCTAGCAGATGTGGCAATTAGTGGCTCATTTGAATAGTGCCTCATTTAACACCGAGGCCCCGTAATCACATCATCATTTAGATCCAATAATACTGAGCATAACTCAATAGTATTGAGTTATAGGGCATTTCTCACCACCCAACCAATGGAGCAGTAACTGTGCAGCCCTGCTCTATAAACATTATATTTTAGGGTTATACTGTTTCCTATATTCATCCCTTGTGCTCTACTTCTACATTATAGGTCTAGTCCTGTTATAGTGGATATAATGGAGACATCTGATGGTATGGTGTCTTTTGATGTATCACAGAAAATTTGAGACGATCAATGTAAACATAGATTGTGGCAACTTTAGATTTAGTTGTAAGCCTTTTGCGCATGCCTTTTATAAACAAGGCTCCAGGACTGTACATTGGCAAGTGGGTGTTAACGTGATACTGGTACACTTCCCTCACGCAGGTCGACACAGGGAGGTGACATGGCAGAAACAGGACTGATAAGCCTCTGTGAGCCTGGGAAACAGAGCGCTGCCACAGAGTGAGTCTTAAAAGCTCTGATCTTTTCAACAACAGCAGGTCAAGTTACTACATAGTTCATTTACCCATGTTTTACCCTTCATTCAAAAACACCACCTTCCCACAACACAACGGTATTGCCCAGCCTAAGACTTAATAGTAAATACTTCCTACAGACTAAAGCCTCATTTCTTTTTAATGGGGAGGGAAAAAAATCCCTGTTCTAACCGATTTGAGCCCATTTAGTCATTTTGAATCATTAATATATTCTTGTCAGGCATTTTACATAACCAGCCGTATAAAATGATCAGACTCAGACCATGCATTCAAAAGAAGTTCAGCAGAAAATATGCAGTCTGACTAGGCATAGTGCTATTTTGTAGAAGCATGGAGCTGCTCTTTGCTCCTTGGGTGCCTCATAATCCTTGTCAGCTGCCTAGTAAGAAACAGTGGTCCTCACAGGCAGCATCATGTGAGCGCATGTGAGTGGGGGTTTAGTCTACCTACAGACCCCGAGGCTTTGTGGCCTGAGCCACCCATCCTACCCCATCATGCCCTGACAGTCCCAGACCTGGACCAACAGTACCTGATTTCTTTTGAATAATAAGTAAAGTGATATTAAAGAGAGCTAGGCTTCTCTTCCCCTATAATAGTGTGACATGGATGCCTGGGAGGATAAGTGGTTCAAATATTTCGCACCTTATTGCCTAACCAACAATACTCTTGCACAGGTCTGGCTTCTCAGGCTAGGCCCTGTCCCAACCCACTCAGCCCCATTCCCTGTATCACATGCTGGATGGACCAGCCCCCCTTCACACACAGTAAAGACAGTACACCCAAGGTTTCTCCCAATTTTCCAATAAGGTTTTTGTGGGAGTTTTTCCTTGTCCTCTGTGAGGGTCTAAGGCTGGGGGATGTCATGTACTAATCATTTATTATTTTCACATGTTGGGCACTGTGAAGCCCTTAGGGACTGTAACGGTGATTAAGGGCTATACAAATAAATGTGATTTGATTTGATTTGATTTGATTTACACTTGTCTGAATACAGCACATGACACTGTCTGAATTATGAATCAAAACTAAAAGCAAAAAGAGCAGATTCATTAAAATGCATTCAACTCAAATGGCTTGATGGTTGAGCCTAAAAACAATTTCCTGCATGAGCCAGTCCTCTTACAACTTAACTACCTTGGTATGCAATTAAATATATGAAAAACTGTTAAAGAAATGTTCACTTAAAAAAAACCCTGCTGCAGATATAGCATGCAGGCTACATTACCTTTTGACCAGGACTGCCAAGTGACATTTCAATGTAGTAGCCTCTTCCGGAGTCACCTTGCAGGTTATTAACCATGTCCAAAAAGTTCACTATCCCAGCGGGATCAGAGGCCAAGGAGAGGATGTTGCCACCAGAGGTCTGTAGTCGTTGAAGAGGTGTCAAATCCAAATCCAAGGAGGAATTGAACTTCCCTGTGTAGATTTTGAGTGGAATGGTAAAGTGACATCTAGACACGCCGAAAAATAAACTCAAAACAAATGCCCAGACCAGTGCAGCTTTACTGTAAGCCATGGTGCCGTTGGTTGTTAATGAAAACAGGGCACGTGAGACAACTGTGAAAAACTCAAGCTCCTCGTTAAAAGTTTGCTCCTTAAGTTTTCAACTCAGCCATAACTGAACCCCCTGTGTTGCGGTGACCGCCATCGTGAATACGCTGCTTCTCCGCCGTCAAAAAGAAACACAACATAGTGACATTGTACCCAAGTGTAGCAGACGCCCAAGGTTCCGCTTGTCTGGTGTCAATAAAAGAAACTTCTGCTATCTCTGCTGATAGTGTCAATTTTAGCAGAACATCAAAACATAACTTCCGGTTACAACCTTCAAAATAAAACCACTATGTGCCAAGATGAAAATTAATGATATGCTTAAATTGGAATCTGTAGGAAATCATGTTGCTGTTGAAGTATTCTTTTCACAGCATATGTACAGAATATATTCTGTGCAAGATGTCATATATGCCACATATACAAAAATCACAAACCATATACCAGGCAATTTATAAGGATAGCTATTACATTAGAAAGAGAAATTGTAACTCATTGCAGTTGCACAATTGTTACTAAAGGCTATATAGAATGGGGGGGTCCGGTGGGAGCCCAGTGTCAAATAGCCAGAATAAGTCACTACTGAAATACCCTATGCTTACTGGTCAAAAATAAACAAAGACTCAATCACAAAATATGCAGGCCTACTAGACAACTTGGAAAGAGGTCTACTGCCGTGACAAAATCTATGCTTTTATTTTGAAGGCAGAATCGCCTTTGGTGGCTGGTTTAACGCTGCTGTTTTCACTACTTTGTTACCGGTAACTTCCTGGTATGGAGGACCAGAACTGACTTAACTATAAATAAATTAATGTATAAATATATAAATTAAATCAACTAATCAGTGTATATATATAAATAGATAAATAAAATAATGTATTAATGCACACAGTAATAAATAAATAAATAAATAAATAGATGAAATCTGGTGTAAATGTATATTTCTGTATTTTTTGTCCTATTTATTTATTATCTCATTAATTTATTTCGGTTTAGATTTATTTCCCTATTTATTTATTTCTGTATTTCTATGATAATGAGCTGGTCATGGTTTTCCCTGACTCCCATTGGTTGATGGATCCCAGAGTGTGTAGATCTAGGTTAGGCTAGCATGGGTTGCTACCTAGCCTAGCACGGTGCTTGCAACTATGCTGGCTTGGCTAGTGCTTCACTTAGGCAAAACATAGCGGAGAGCAAGCAAGCCCAGCAGTGGCAATCAGCATGTTCCCAGAGGATGCAGCCGGGAGCAGAACTGGAAGAGCTGTCCAGCCGGGGTTGGAGCTTTTATGCATCCTGGAAGCCTGGCAGCTTTGGTGACCCACGTGAGCCTGCTGGGAGAGATTTCGCTGGGAGAACAGCGCCATCACCGCGCCGTTATCCGCGATTCAAGCCTCTCTCACCAAGCCTCTCTCACCAAGCCTCTCTCACCAAGCCTCTCTCACCAAGCTAAATTATTAGTTGATTAGTTGATTTTATTTATTTATTTATTTATTTATTTATACATTCATTAATTTATTTATAGTTAAGTCAGTTTTGGCTTTCCATACCTGGACGCCTGGTGAGGGATATTAGCAGCGTGGCGATGTCCCATAACTTGGATTGACAGGAACAGACGAAATGTCAGACGAAGAGCCTTGATAAAGGGCCGTGTATCTTCCCAGAACTAAAATGATCTCTAATTCCTCCACAGTTTTCACTTTCAGTTTTCACTTTGCTGATAGACCTGGGTTCCCATACTGTGGTCTTATAGTGTTTTAAAGTTGTTCAATCACAGCCAGACAAATGTATCATGCTTACATGATAAATACAGATACAGACTTCTGTTATAATTTGCAAAAGCGTTACATAAAATTCAATGAAACTGTGTGGGGGTATGGCCTTACCAAACTTTCAAATATATTACTGGGCCGCGAATATCAAAAGTTTATTGTACTGGCTACATGATACATCTGCCTCTGACGTTCCTGCTTGGTTGCACATTGAAGCTAGTTCTGCCGCTCGCATTTCACTTTCTGCTCTTTTGTGTTCTTCAATTCCCCTGCATTCTCCCCAGGCCTGTCAGAACCCTGTGGTCTTGCACTCCTTGAAAATTTGGTCCCAATTTAGGAAACGCTATGGTTTAGTCTCTATGTCTACTTATGCTCCAATTGCAGCTAACCACCTGTTCCCGGCCTCCCTCCTAGATAATGCATTTGATCAGTGGTTTAGAAAGGGAGTTTTGAACATTAGACTGTTGTATGAAAATAACATATTTATGTCATTTGATCAAATTAAGAATAAGTTTGCTCTACCAATGCATCACTTCTTTCGTTACTTACAAGTTAGGCATTTTTTACATAGTCAGTTTACTTCATTTCCTTCCCTGCCACCAAATACATCTCTGGACTTAATCCTGGAAACGAAACCAGAGATTAAGGGAACAATGTCTAAACTTTATACTGCTATATTTGAAATGGAGGACTCGTCACTCTCGATAATAAAGGAGAACTGGGAAAAGGACTTTGACACAGACATATCAGAGGATCAGTGGTCAAGAATACTTAACAATATCCACTCTTCATCTATTTGTGCGAGGCATGGGCTTATTCAGTTCAAGATTGTACATCGGCTACATATGTCCAAACTCAAACTGTCAAGAATTTTCCCTGAGGTTAGTCCTACTTGTAACCGATGCAAACAAGCTCCTGCCAGTCTGTATCACACATTTTGGTCATGTCCTAGCCTGGCAGCTTTCTGGTCCTCCATATTTCAGCTTTATTCAGAGCTTTCAGGTCGGGTAATTGAACCATGTCACTTTCTGGGACTTTTTGGTGTTCTCTCAGGTGATTTTGATCTACCAAAAGCACAGTTGAACTGTATGGCCTACTCCTCCCTTCTAGCAAGGCGTCTCATACTTTTGAATTGGAAAAATGATCATCCTCCCTCATTTGGCAGGTGGATTTGTGATGTCATGTATTGTTTAAAAGTGGAAAAGATAAGATACACATTGCGGGGATCAACTGGGAAGTTTGATGTAGTGTGGCAGCCTTTTATTTCTTATGTGGAACGTTTAACAATGTCTCTTACTGCCTAAAAATGGCTTTGTATTGTATATAAAAAGTGCTCTGTGAACTGTTTTGTTTTTGTTTCTGCTGTTTTGTGTATGTGCTTGTATCTGTTACGTTTGTAATGTACTGTACTGTCTGAAAAGTTCAATAAAAACACATTGACTAAAAAAAAAAAAAAAAAAATTCAAAACTCAAAACTGATCAACTGATGGCCCAACATAGCGAACCTTGAATATCCCAAAACAGTCCAGCATCTGCAGGTCTGTTGTATTGGCTAATCAAAGGTTTTCCAGCTGTGGGTTCTAGTCTCTGCATGCATATTCTAGATACCCATTCATTTTCTCCCCCACCCCAGGCACCGACCGCTGATCGATATAATGATTCAATTATCCACTGCAATCTGAGGATGAATAAAATCCCTAGTATTGATTGTGGGTATACAGAGATACACAATCACATGCCTCCTGCTTTGAAATTCCAAGTTCAGAGATTTTGGGGCTTTTCGTGTTTCAGCCGGGGGTCGTTCCATCTGCTGCATTTACATTGCAGGAAGGGAGGAGGAAGACAGCAGTGGTAAGGAGAGATCAATATGTCACAGCTCTTCTCCATGCTGCCAAAGTAACAGAGACAACCACTGTCTCACTCCGAATTCCCCATCAGTTCCACGACAACTTCCATGGTTTCACTGTCACATGCTATCTCTCTCTCTTGCGCTCTCTCTCTTTCTCTCTCTCTCTTTCTCATGTTGAAGCCTATCACTGTTGTTATAATAATCTGGATAATCTGGGAAGAGACTGTGACCACATAAATTCATCTTTTTGGTGTGTTACTTGTCATGCACATGCGCTTGTGAATGACCACTAAGGATAATAAAGCGTTCCTTGAGATATTTTTCGAGACTGGAGCTGGAATGCATTGTCTGGTTCTTTGTTAATAGCTGTGAAATATCAGCGAGATTTTCCAATGTTGTTGAGAGTCGTGCAACATGCAACATGATTGGTAGTGTGTGATATACCCTCTGGTCTAAACTCACTTTTAGTGTGAAATACCTCCACTTTGGCTTATAGAGTGAATCTTTTCCAAGAGGGGGATCTGCTGATGCGGTGCTTATTCAACCTTTCTGGTCACATGGTGCTAGAAAGCAGAGGGTTTACTGAGGGCAAGTGCTGAATGTGAAGTTCGTGAAGCTATTGGCCAGGGACCATCGCCTACAAGTGCAGCAGAAATACGTTTCAATTTGTGAATGACAAAGTGATTCGTTCATCTTCATTGAGTTTAGTTTTGCCTGGGTTTCAGACTACACTCCCAAAAGAACCATCTGAAAAAGAAAAAAACCCAGTAATTATCATTTCATCTTACCATTATATTATGGTTTATTGCTTCAAAGAAATCAGGATCTGTACTTAGATAAGCAGGCTTAATGAGCAGAAATTCAAAGGAACTGCCTTTACTGAGTGTGAATGTAAAAAACACACCAGAGCTGAAATACAAGTCATATACAGTATATATATATATATATATATATATATATATATATATGTGTATGTGTTTGAGGTCATGTTGTCCTTGCACCATGTGTGTCAGTATGAGCTGTGTAGCCGGTCAATGCTGTGTAAATTGTCAACATGTCTCTGCACCAGTATCACAAAGACAAATCCCTGCACACTGTCCATGCTGATTAAGTAATTCTGATTCTGATAAGAGGCTCCGGCTGTGCAGTTTCCTGCTGCAGTTCCACTGCTGGCCACAGGAAGGCACTTTATGCCATTACTATGTGTTTAATCCAATCTGAGGCACTGTAGCACTGTATCATGGTCTATGGGTGAGCAAATTAGTCAGTTCAGGAGAGCCGATGGCTCCACATTTAGCCATGCAAAGCTCCTGTAGTGGGACATTGGTTCTTAATCCTGACAGAACTCTGATCATTACAACTGATGAGAGAGAGGTAAGGAGAGAGAGAGATGGAGAGAGATGAGAGAGTCAGACCTCCACAGCACCATCTCAGATGCTCCCACTCACCCTTCTCCATTGCCTTAACAACGCACCCACATCTCCACCTAATCAGAGATATAACCTCCAAGTCTTCAGGCTGAGTTGAGTCAGTCGTGGCGATCAAAAAGCAGTTTTGGTAGATAGTTGTCAATGTTTCTATTGCCTGACACGATATCGCTCTTTAGTTTCAATATATTACAAAGACAATATGTTGCCTTTTCACCTAATGAGCACAGAGCAATGAATCAGCACAAGAAGCTATGAGGACACACATTTTTAAACTGCCAATTTCTATCCCCCAAGTTAACTACCGGTTATTGTGAAACACCATTTATGACTTCATATATGGTGTTCGGTAGAGTATGTCAACCTGTGATGTCACTGGACTGATGTGTAGACGTGTTATAATTTCTGAACTAGAAAATATACCCTCATGACCAGAAGATGCTCTCACAGTCATTATTTATTATATAGTTATATAGTTATATATTAGCTCCAGATTTTATCTGTTGACAAAATCATGTTGGACCATAAAAATACAATCTACCAATTCTTAAATCGGGTAGTATTGCCTATTACACGAGCTCAACTCTAGGCCTGTTAGCACCACACAGTGCTGTGATAAGCAGGCCCACAGACAGCCCAATCACTGTAAGTCTATAATGCTTATCTGAGATTTGCTGAATCTGTTAGCATTTTCCATGTGATATCGGATGCAGTGTAATTACAGCACAGGCATGACAGAGCTGGACGAGCGACAAGTGGGGATTACACTGGAGCGGGCCGCAATGATCTGGCTGGCCACATGTTTCTGTGGCAAATCTCATTTTGATATCTAGTCTACCATATTGTTTTTATTAGGGCAGTGGTTGGGATCAATTCACTGTAAATTCAGTCCATTCAAATGTTTTAAAGTGAAACGCCTTGGTTAATAATGAAGGATTTGTTCTTGATTAGTTTCAGCCGAAGTAAGGGATGAGAAAATTCGCTCATGGATGCAGACGGAGGCTGAAAAGGGGATTCCTCCTGTTTCATTTTGATCTACACAATTTATTTTAAAAACCCCCTCATATTTTTCATGTAAAGTACAAAAGGGAAGAACAAAAAGTACCTGAAGTTGTAGAGAAACGCTCTCTGAACATAACGATATAACAACTCCAGAAGTGAATCCGAACTCAAAACTCTTGTTTACTTTTTTGTCTGTTTTTATATTTTTCTTCCCCCTGCACCGGCGCACCGCGGAGTGACACACTGTTAGTCTGCTCCCCGTAACAAGCTACTTCTATATCTCTCCCTCTGCCAGAGCTGTCAACTCCCTAACAAGGTGTACACATTCACAGCTGCCCCTGCAGGAGAGGAGCCTAAATGAGGAGAGCCGGGATGAGATGAGAGGGACTAGCTAGACAACAGGTGCACGCAAGGCGACTGGGTGCATCAATGCTCATTCAGTCATACCGCACTGCATGTTTTCAGCCATATAAAAGACAGCTCGTTTTTTTTTATTTTTTTTTAGATCAATTACTTGTAACTGTACGGCATCTCTCACTGCTTAGACATGCGGGAGTATGACTAAGGATGGCTCATGCTAGACTATTCACACTTACCCCCCCCCCCCCCATGACAGTAGTGTTCCCTCTCAGCAGTGTATCTGTTTGTTCATTCATAGGAAAAGCATTAGTGACACGTAGATGACTCATAGAGGCTAGCGTCTAAACAGGCCGCAGTAGGAGTCGGGAACCCTGCCACCCTTCTGCTCCTTGCCTCAAGGCACTACTCATACCCTTACCAGTTTCCCTGGTTACACTTACATACACATGCATGAACACACACGCACACGGAGACATACATGTGTGCGCGCATGCATATACACACACACACACACACACACACACACACACACACACACGTATACCATCTGTGTTTGTTCGGATTGCCATAGATCCCACCGGATGCATTGGGTGCCACAGAACAGATGCCGCTGTCGTAGTGGGCATGGGAGCGCTGGCTGGTTGTGGCCGTGGCCCTCATCTCTGAGGTGGTGTTAATCAACAGAGTCGGAGTTGCTCGTGCTGTGCTAGGATCAGTTTAGTGCACAGGTTCTCGTACTTATTACCTCCAAGACCCAAATGAGAAGCGTGGTGTTTCACCCTGGGACTCGTGCACGGGGAAACGGAATCCATCACCGTTTTGCTCAAGGACACTTCCACAATGATGGAGCCGTTGGTTCTTGCAGGGGTTGTACCTGTGAGCTTCTACTTCTACGGTTTCTTTAACACGCAATTATTAAAGAAAACACGAAAATGAAGTCTACTTGTAGGATTCTAACTTGGGTAATAACATAAATAAACAAAAGATTATATATAGCTAGATTATATCCCAGAAAAAAACAAAATACAGATTTTCTTCATCAAATTATTATTATTAAAAAAAATTTTAAGCACACATTTTTATGTAAGAACCTTTTTTTAAAAGAGTCCCTTGGATCCCAACCAAGAGAGAGACCAGAGTTTAATGAATGAAATGGTAAAGGGATTTAGTGATCTTGTCTTTGACTTCACTATGAGAAGCCTGACATATTTTGCCCTGATGATGTTAATTGTAGAGCAGGTAGGTGAAGCAGGTGTGCGTGTGTGTGTGTGTGTGTGTTGTGTATGTATGTGTCACGCTCTGCGACTTCCCAAGGGTATATCGGGTGCAACACCTGGAGTTTGTTTCCTCATTAGGATCGGCATCTCCAAGGTGATAGCCAATTAGAAAAGCTGAACTTGGCTCTGAGGACTGATTAGTGGCTAGAGATCAGATACACATCATCTTTCATGAGCAAATTGCTTTCACAAATATATTTTGTGCTTTTCTTGCTAAAATTGCTTTTTTCCACAAATTGTAAAACATTGTCTCGTGGTGTACACCACACACACACACACACACACACACACACCGCCTTTCTCCCACAGCAGAGCAGAATCCTACTCTGAAGCAATATAGTCGTTGAGGCTGTTGTACCGGCTCACCTTGCGGTGCGGTATTGAGTCTCCTTTGCGCTTGACTGTGTCCCTCCGTGCTTACAGCTATCTATCAGTTTCATAGCATGCAATCTGCATCCTCACAACCTCCCACTACCCGCCCACCAGCGCTGTATCCGCTGTGTTTTGTGTGTGTGTGTGAGTGCATTGTGTTTTCTCAAATGCCGAAGTGCGTATGCGTTCTCCAATCCCCCCCCCCCTCCATAATGAAAGAGAGGGGAGCTCCTAGGCAAAAAAAAACAAAAACACCCACCGCAGAGCTGCCCTCGCAGGGGTAGGAGAGCAGGGAGGGTGCTTGCCCCCTGGCTGGATGCTTGTGATTGCACTCAGAGAAGAGAGATAAGGACTATAAGGGTGGTAGCGTGGTGGTAGGAAGCACTGAACGAAGGCAGGGAGGGAGGGGTGTGTGTGTGTGTGTGTGTGTGTGTGTGTGTGTGTGTGGCGGGGGGCGGGGGGGGGGGGAAGGCTTCTTCATACATTTTTATGACCACATAGATAAGGTCAGTAGTGTGCCATCGTTACTAGGCAACACTGCGACCCTGAGTTGGATTGAGTTGTGAAGCTGAGAAGTCAGATATTCTTATTACAACAGCCCTGCTTTGGGTTCTGCTGTTGTGCGTTTGTTAACAAGCAGCCTGTCTCCGTGTGCCGCGGTCAGAGTGGAGTGAAGGCTGAGAGAGACCGCGCTTTAACGGGCCGATTAACCGAGGCGGCCGGGAATAATTAGAAGGCCATTGATTGTTGTTATTACGTTGTTATAGCCGCGTTCGCCCCGCCGTGCACAACCGTGCCCCCGTGCCAGATACGCGAGGATGATAATAGGAATGAAAAATGATGATGCCGTGTTTGATTATATATTTTTAATGATCCGGTTCATGCGGGGATACGCTCGACTCTGTGGGTGTATTGATTTTTTCGGTTTTCAAGCAGAGAATGGAGGAGATGGAGACCAGGCGCATATGCAGCCTTAGAGAGCAACTCACCAAAACCCACCCGTCTCTCCCTCCTTTCACTTACACTCCTTCACTCTCTTCTTCCCTCGTTCTCTCCCCCTCCTTTCTGCCTCCCCCCTTTTCTGTCACCTGCCACCCCCCCCTCACCCCCTCAGCTCTCCACTCTCACTTCCTTATTTTTGCCACTCCTCTAGCTCTCTTTCTCTTCTTTTTTTTCCTCTCACTCCCCTGCTTCCCCTCTCTCCTCCCATTCTGTCCCCTTCAGCGTCCTAGTTTAGCACGTCAAGGTTGGCTACAGATATGCTCCTCTGTGCCTTGGGGCTAACCAATGGGAAGCTGGCTGGAGCTGCTGTAGCAGGCTGGGGTGTTGGTATCATGAAATGAGAGAGCGAGAGAGAGAGAGAGAGAGAGAGAGAGAGGGAGAGAGGAGAGAGAGAGAGGTGGGAAAAAGGTTACTACAGTGCATGTTCTGCTGTCCATTCTGCAGAATGGATTTACAGAACTCTTAAATCTTAAGTCTTACAGAAATACCTGGAAATCAGAAGTAAAATGATTATTTAGCGTCTGATGACACAGAGCTGATTTGGAATCTGGTTGCAGAGATCCTGAAAACAACTTACCAGATAAAAATGCCGTTTAGTGGACGCTTTTACCCAAGGCATCAAACCCCTAACCCTGGCGGTATCAGGGCCACGCTCTACCCCCTTTGACCTACACAGAAGCTCAAGTCAGTATTTCATCAGTAGTGCTTCGGACATATTAACTTCTGAAAATCTTGCTGTCCTTTGCACAGTTGGCACGAGTCCCAAGTTACAGCACTCACATATAGCAGTCCTAATTTATAGAGCGTGCACGTGTCTTGATGCTGACTGAGCCAAGTGTCTTTTTATCCCACCGGGACCAGTAAAAGGTAAGAGAACACCACCCTGCCTGTGTTTAGGAGTCACATCACTCTCGCCCGGCCAGCTTGTAACCGTATAGCGCCGCTCGTCTCTTATCAACGTCATTGTCTGTGCAAACAAAGGGGATCATCATACTGGTGCTGAGGATGTTTCTATTCTGAGTTAATGGGTCGCATAGTGTAAGGCAACCCGATCCTCCTTTGGGTGACTTGGGAGTCGGCCGAGGGCTGACATTTTGCTGATGATAGGCCAGTCTGTGTTTTGTTGTAAGAGACACTGGGCTTCACGGGAGTTGTCAAAACAAGAGGCCCCATCCTGAGGGATTACCCAGCCCTGCCTGCACACACGCCAGGGACAGGGTCGGCAAGAGGGATGAGGGCAGGGGTGGGGAAGGGGAGGGGAGCGGAGGGGGCCCCCGCAGGGAGGAAGGTGCGCCGTAGAAATAGAAACACCGTAGCTCGTCCTATCATTATCATCCTCAAAGAAAGATCCCGAGTTAACAACAGAATTACAGTCAGACAATCACAAGCGGCACCTGATTTAGCTTTGATATGACCACATTCACCATTTGTAAATGTATTTCTGCAAAGCTCTGGTCTGAATGCAGTAAGCTAGCTAGGCCCCAGTGATATGTGTTGAGTATCTTATCCATAAATGTCCACATCAGATAGAGCACCTACATTCACCTACAGGTATCATCAACCTATATATAGAACGGGTTAACAATTCGAACTACATGCATTACAATTCTTCCCACCCGACTATGTGATCAATAAAACAATGCTACTGCTACTGCTACTTTGCACACTGTCAGAATAATGTCATATTACTTTAGTATCCACGACAAGCACAGATCCCGTGTCAATGTGAGTATAACAGCATGAGAGGTCATGACCTTGAATGTGCGGTGTTGGTGAATCGTCTCATATGGGTTCTGCGCAGGCATGGAGGCGCGCGCACACACACACACACACACACACACACACACACACACGGACACACAGCAAGGCCAAGACTGTCTGCAGTGGCCCAGGGGTCTCATTGTCACATCCACTTACCACTGTTTAGGCATCATGCTGGGGGGCTAAAATGAAGTACACCCTTTTCCGCCCACTACCCCCGTAGGAAACCTCCAACCCCACTGGATTCCACTCTGGTCATGTTCAAAATGTGGCCGGGGAGAGGCTGAATATGCAATTTGGTTCATGCAGTTCAGTGTTCATGTACTGTATTAAGTGTCTGTATGGTACACAGCTACTGGTCTAAATGCCTTCATCGTGTATATGTGTCTTGTGTATGAATTCTTTGCATGGGGATATACTTCAAACGCATATTGAGTGTGCAACAAATAACAGAAGACCTGCACCACTTTATTTCATTGTTTTTATCCTCTAAAGTGTGTTTGAGAGTAAAATATATACAAAAATGTAAAATACTTGAAATTGAAACATAATCTGCAAGTTAAATGAATATCCATCAGCTCTATCAAGGTCACATATCAGTTTTGGAGTTACAAAACATTTGCACCTGTGCTATATGCTCGTGGATAATCTTTTAAGAGCTAACGCTGTATGCCTCAGCCCATCAGTCACAGGGTCACGGCTCTTGTCTATAGAGCGCAAATCAAGATATTGTCTTTCACATTGTAAGTAAGCCGGTCCTATTGTACAGCTGTCGGCTTGGTGGAAGTGCTAAACACAAGCACCTGTTTTCCAGAAGAATGCACCGCCTGTTTAAATCCACCGCCAACAGAAACATTTTGATCTATATGTATCAGTTATCGGGTTAGCTCTATATGGATCAAGTACAACTACATTTGATCTGACAACGGAGCACTTAATATTGCACTAAAATATAGATGCCAAAACTAGTTTTTCACTTTTGAATTTACTGTTGAATCTATATTTTGTGCTTGTCAGTTCTCATCTTGTTATTTGCGTGTCTGTGTCCTTATACAGGCGTTTGATTGTGTCACGGTGCACAAGCTTGATGTTGAAGGGCAGCATCCACTCACACATTCCCCCATAGCATGGGCTATTTTTGAGCACAGGGGAGAAGGTGGTAATTATTTTCCTAATTATGGTTGTTAAGGTGAAAGGACAATTTACCCCCTGCTAACCACAAATCAGACGCTATATAGGGATCAAACGTCATATGTATATGGCTGAGGCCCATAATGATATCAGCCAATAACCTTGCTCAGTTGCGGAAACCTCTTTCCGTCATCTGGCCTATGTAAGGTCATTTGGTTGACTCTTTGTGTTTGTTTACTGTAAAACACATACTGTGACCTGTGTTTGTACTGAGCAACTGCCAGGTATGTGTGTGTATACTGGTATACCATAGTGTGTGTATACTGGTATGAGTCTGTGTATACTGTATGCATGTAGCCCCCCGCAAATGTTCATCCTGGCTGCCTCTGTGAAAAGACTTATGGGTCTACTTCCCTGGTTAAGTAAGGGTTAAAGATGACACCAAGCTTGATGGAGCAGCATAGAGGCATCAACATGAAAGGTCACATTATATAAAGTACCTGTGCTTGGAATTGTAAGGGTCCATCTGTGCTGAGCTGTTTGGCATTACAGTTTCCACAACCCACACAAACTAATATAACCTTTTGGGTTTGCATTTCTTTTCCCATCTAAATACGCTTTTCAAAAATGTACTTTCAGCCTCCTTTAAAGACCTGTTAGTAGAGAAAGATTATACCTTATTTTTGCCCAAAATGTCAGCTGGAACTTTCTAATTCTATATATTCCCTCTTTTTTTTTTTTTTTTTTTTTTTGCAGGTTGCTAATGTAACCTTTAGCTACAATACATCTTTATCATTTAATGTATCTTAAGGTTAAACTAGGAGAAACCAATACTAGCCTGGTTGATTACCTGCAGGGCATGAATAGACTTTGCCTTTGGCACAACATACACACACACACACACACACACACACACACAGAGAGAGAGAGAGAGAGAGAGAGAGAGAGAGAGAGAGAGAGAGAGAGAGACCTGTACTCTTTGTACAGGTAGAAATAAATAACCAACACTCCCCCAGTTTCCCCTGTGGAGTTGCTCAGTGGCCAGCAGCAGTCGAAGCCTGTGGTTGTACTGGGCAGCTGCCAGGCGTGAATGTATGTAATTGTATTAATGTGAAACAGGGAAGTGCTGAAAAGGAGAGTGTGCACTCAGCAAACCTTGCCTGGATAAGCGAAGGCTTGAACAAATTGCAGCCAGGCCTATTGCATCCTCACTCTTAAACGTTCATATCGCACAGTCTGTCGCTGCTAATGAACTTCCTTGCTAGTCCATGCCAAGAACGCAGCGCTGGAAGACCAGTGCTCCTAATCCACTCTAAATGACAGGAAGGATCGCTGTCCCACTGCCCTGATTCACTCATGATGGTTCTCACCCTGCACGGACTTCAACCTGATGGAGTTTATCCCTTTGATAAAACACATGTATGCAACAGTCGCTGCATTTCATTAGTAAAATAAACACTTGACTGAATTAAACATTAAGATCTAACCAACACTATTTCAAAAAGGTGAGATCAACCAAAAAGAAACCGTGATTTAATTTGGGCCATCTTTTTGAACGGAGGTAAAAAACAGGAGAGCCATATCATTCTTGAGGTGGGCTAGAACAGAGTGTTCTGTTGCAGAGTTCAGTAATGCAGTGCAGTCAGTGCAGCAGACGTACGCGCAGGCAGGGAGGCAGGTAGGGTGGCAGGCAGTTAGACAGGTGGACAGATAGGCAAACAGACAGAGAGACAGAAAGACAGAAAAATGGGCTGACAGACACAGAAGACAGACAGACAGACAGGCAAGGTAACAGACAGACACTGGCGGAGGGCGCCACTCCTCCTTCCTTCTCCTCGCGAAAAGACAAGAGATCAGAGTAATTGCTGTTTACACACACACACACACACACACACACCATCATGAACCAAGCAATACAATCTGATAATATATCTATATACAACACAGTGTTTTGTATCTTTGTACACATAATGTACACATTCTTTTTCAACTATTACCAGTCCTGTGATGAGGAGGGGAAAATGAGTGTCCTGGGGTAAAAAAAAAAGGGATTTCACTTTCAGTATTCTGTCATGTGGAATACAAAAAGAAATGCAGACTGCCCTGCTGGTTATATCGCATTCTCTCTGACCCTGTTCTGTGCTCAGGCCCACAGGCTTCCACAGCCTAGTGCAGCTACACTCTTGACTTCAAGGCAGGCATTAAAATGGAGGGGTGGTGGTGTTGGTGGGTGGATTATGGGGTTGAGGGAGGCGGTATGGAGTGTGTGTGTGTGTGTGTGTGTGTGTGTGTGTGTGTGTGCGTTTGGGGTGGGGGAGGCGTTAGGTTAACCCTCTATTCACTGCATCCACAGAAAATGTTGCATGTTCTTTCTATTTCCTTTCCACGCAATCAGTGACTCACTTCAATCAATTTAACGTTGTTATGCAATTAATTTTGACGCTATTTCCCCCCTCCGCGTGCACTCCAAACGAACACAGAGACAGGCGTCATTGGATGCCCTTGTAGATTTTCATTCCTAAAGGGAGCTCTCCTGAGTCCTTGTCCATATGGAAAACACGCTACTGAATCAAACCAAAAATATGGTTAGTGCACCTGCGCACCCGTAGAAACAACGCACGCAGGCAGCGCGTTCTGTTTGAGCCAGTTTAAAAAAAAAAAAAAAAAAAAAAATGTTGCCCCTTGGTGCCTTGGTGCGTCAGGTGCGGCTCATTTCCTTAATGCAAATGCACGATGCCACTGTGTGCTCTCATACTTCTCACCTCCAGCAGTGCCTTGCCCTTAGGACCGACCGGCAGCCGCCTCTGCTCCTTTAAGGCAATGAGGAATTAAAGCGTCTGCAGGGGCAGGGGAGAGGGTTATTCTGTGTAATGCTCAGAGAGTCAGTGTGGTGCGATTAGAGAGCGGCAGCGGGGAAGATGCGCTTGTTCGCCTCTTGCTGGACGCACAGAGGCGGTGAAGATGATCTGACTTTGGAGTCTCAGAACAAAATCTGCTTTTCATTCTTATAGAGCCGCCCTCTTTCTCCCCCCCTCTGTTTGCTTCTTTGCTGTTTTAGTTCTTTTCATTTTCTCAATATTTTAATCTGTTTTCTTTTTCTTCCAAGGATGATTCGTCATTCAATCTTCTATCTAGGATTTCGGGGCATTTAACATTTTTCCTTTTTTTTTTTAGATTTAGTTTAGTCAGTTTTTGTCATTCGGACACATTTTTTTTTTTTTAGGATCTGCTAATCCACTGCTCTGACTCAGCATCACACCTGGGCTTCACCCCTTCAGCATCCCTTTGAATAACAGGGAGAAGCAGCAAGACGCGGAGCAGAGGAGGAGAGTCTGAGCACTGCTCTCTCCCCAAGACAATCACAGAGGCTCATATATGTTCCAAGCGCAAACAGAGGGGTCGGGAAAAAGAGAAAGAGTGTAACAAACAAGTAGGAAGCTGATATTAAAAGTAGAGACTCGGACCGGTTTCCTACAAGACAGTGGCAAATGTTTAACCTTACCCTAAGCGCTCAGAAGAGAGACCCGGGGAGGCACCGGTCGGAGGAAGAAGAGAAAGCATAGCTTGGGGGGGATTGAACGGAGCAGGGCATGTGGATATTGGCTTTTATCTTTTTCCAGAGCATCTTGAATGGTAAGTTTCACCGGCTCATTTTTAATGCTCATTACCTATTCCGGAAGGAAAATCACTGGTAGACGGCCAAGTGACTGAGCAGGGAGGATGGAGGTCACCTGTGTCCCACATGAAACAGATTTTATACGGTTGTCAAAAGGCTGACACCCTTGATAGAGGGAGAGAGACGGGTGAGGCATCAACTGCGTTTTAAATCGTTTAGGCTCTCCTGCTAACCATTAAAGACACATCCCTGGCCTTGAGGTAGACATCCAGAGCAAAATGAAATAAAATGGATGAATTCTGTTTGTTTGGAGCTGCATTTAATTGCTTGATTGGCATTATTTGGTTAGACAAGATTGTATAGTTTAAAGTCTCAATTGTGCTCATTTGCATCCAATCAATGTAAATTATTTCTGTTTTGTTTTAATTTGATGCCTAATGATACTTATTCTGTCACAACCTTGTTCCACTGTGGCCCTTAGTAATAAGTGACGTATTTGATATAATGGACATTTGGTTTAACCCCCTTCCCCTCCCCCACACTGAGCATATTTTCAAGTTCAAAGTAGCCTAAATGAATAGAGCACCTAAGAAGGATAAATGATGCTCATATTTAGCACATATATATTTAAGAGTCAGTTGGTAAATGGTATTTTCATTAACACATATTTGGAGTAATATATTTTATTTATGGCTTAATCTGAATCTCTCAACATCCAATGTTCTCATCACAAATTTGACTACGGCTTGGTGTTCATGACATTGTAGTATAGATTATAGAGGGAAACGGACCGCCATAAGTAAACATTGTTGATGTCAGTAATTTAAAGAAAACATTGCAATTTTGACCAGAAAGATTCCACAGAAGCCTTGTTCCATAAAATGTCCTTATTCAGAATCTAAAAGCTATTTCACAAATACACCAAGAAAAATGTGAAATTAATAATACGGTATTCAAACGCTTACATTTGGTTGTTAATTTTGTGTTTGTGTGTGATCGTGTGTGTGTGTGTGTGAGCGTGTGTGTGTGTGTGTGTGTGTGTATGCATGCGTATGTGTATGTATGTTTGTGTGTTTGCGTGCACACATATGTGTATGCATGCATGTGGTTGACACTGAATGCACGCATACTTGCGTGCATGTGCATTTGTGTGCTGAATTTGGGTGCTCATATATCTATAATCAACTAGCAGAAAATTGATACAATTTATTACATTCACAGGATCAAAATAAGCATTTATTGGCTAGAGTCCCTTCTACAGGGAGGGATTATGGCTGACTGGGTGTGTACGAAAAAAGGGGAAAGAAAAAGGGAGAGTCGAAGAAGGAGAGAACAGGGAGGCTAGAAGAGGGAGAAGGAAAGAAAATGGAAACATGTCTCTGAGAAGAATTTAACAGGGGTGACAAGATGGGGTTTGCTCAGATATTGAAAACAAAATCAAACCCCACAATTGGTTTCTATCAAAGGGCCAAGCAAGCTGAATTCACCAAGCAAAAATTGGGGAAGTGAGGATTTGGAGGTATGAATACATTTCACCACATCGAGGGCCGGTTATACGATACGGTGCACCCACAGTGATATGATATGGTGTGTCCCCCAAAATGGATTTTTCCTCCTGGCCTGGGTGATAAAATAAGGCTTCGAAATGGATTTTTGTTTCTGTGTCGTCTCTTTTTCATTGCTGAGGCAACCCTCAGTCAGCGCAGTTTATTGACATTCGACTCCATATAAAATGGTATCTCCCTCAGCCCAGCTTCTGCTGAAACTCATAAAGGAACAATAAGGATTCCTCATTAATCATAATCATCTGACTCTGACATTAGATCAACTGCCATGCAAGATTGTGTCCATTTATTGCATAAGGGATTATTGAGCAGGCCTGTGGGAAAACAACTGATAGGGAATAAGCAATAGACAGTGTTGGGTGTGCAGACATTATACTTTTTTTGTCATTTGCTCTGCAATCTTTTTTTTTTTTTCACATGCTATTAGGATTCTTATTTGATTTCTCTGTCATTGTTCAGGAGCCTGGTATATGACTTTGTCCTCTGCGGTTGGATGTTTTGTTGATTATCATGAAAATGAGGTGTTCATCGGCTGAGCAGGCGTTGTCAGAATGAATGAATGACCTTGTAGATAGAAGCGAGCACAGCGATTGGATTCTAGACAATTCTTGCTGTTTCAGAGTTAGGCCTATCACATGCTCACTGGCCTGTCTCTATGGTAACCTCCATTATGGGTGTCAGGGAAGTGGGAGTTTGGCTCTGGCTGCACACTGAGGTGACCCGGAAGTACTTGATAAGGACCTAATCACTTCCTCAGACCTCAATGTGCATATATACAAGTGATTGATGGCGTAATGATAATCGAGTGGCGTATTGAAGTCAGGACAGATGAACCGTGTTAATAGTGATATCTAAATACAAATCCAGATTTTGCAGGAATATAGAACAGGGTTGTGTCGTCTCCAAAATTCACAATGATCATTTCAAAAACCAAAGGGAATGTTAACTGCTGGCTTTGCTGATCTCAAAATGTAACATTGCAACACATATGCACAATGCTTACAAATTATATCGCATTTTATTTGCCTTGATTATGGCATTCATTGCAATTGAATAATAATTTCAAGTAATATAAAGAACTAGAACCATGCAGTCCTCAGATTACTCTTCCTTGTGATTATATTTCAGCCATTTGAAACATTCCAAAATGTTAAATCCATCAGCCGACAGGGACATTTATTTTTTGAATTATTTTGTAACAGCTTACACTTGCTATTTCCTGTATCTATCAAAGTCGAATCTATCAATTCAGCCATCAGTACAGGAGAGGAAACATATTTAATTTTTCTCCCTGAAAAATGCCTCTAGGCAAAACCACAGCAAGCGCAAACCGACCCACTTGAATTCTCATTGCAAAGATATAATGAGGCAAGGCTTCTCACATAGTCGCGACTATTGCAATGATTTGTAGACATATACAGCTTAACCTGACGCTCATGACTTAAGAGGACTTATCCCTTTTGTCTCCAATAAATGAACATTTACGCCAAGGTCATGAGATCATGCAATCAAATTTTGATCTCAATTAACCGTGACCTTTCTCAGGGTAAAGACAGATTCACTTCGAAATAAGAAGCTCTTCCCGAGCATCTAGCCCAGTGTAGCTTACAGTACAGTAAATAGCTGCCAACATCAGTTAGCCTGCCAATTTTACATGACCCCACATTATTAGCAACCTGAGAGGCTGGATAAGAATGCTACAGGGACTGTGGCGGATAGATAGATTGGACTGAACTTGGCCGTGAGTAGAAAGGGGGGGGACCGGTGTTTGCACGGCAATTAATCTACATGGGGCAATTAAGGCAGCGCGCTGATTAGAGCCCCATCTGTTGGAGTGGTGAGGTGCTCCCCTCAGAAAGTCCCTGGGTCCTCCAGGTCTATTTAAAGATGTCCAAAGACCAGCAGCCTTCCAGTGGCCACGGTGGCCTCGCGGGCCCCTTAGAGCATCGGAGAGAGCGCTTGAAACCCGATCGGCCTCACGGACACACTCACAGCCGTTAGTCTGTTTACTAATTACCAATTAGGGTTTGGTATCGCAGCTCATGAGATTAGATTACACCGTGAAAACACATAGCATACAGTCGAGCGATAGATCATCTCACGCGGCCTTATATCTAACAGGCTAAATTAACAAACCCACTTAAGTCTTGCTCAGTTCTCATCCACTTGTAGGGTTCGCTGAGCGGTGTGTGTTATTGGAAAGGGCTGTTAATGCTGGGTAATGGACGCCCTGATATTTGATCATAACAGATATCCCCTGGTTCATACACCCCAGCTGTATAATGAGGGCTACTCTACTGTACCGTACCTCCTCCAGCCTGTCTCGCGCTCTAATTAGGAGCGAGCTTTGGCGACTGGTGCGTGCGCGTACGTGCGCGTGTTTCACCCAATATAAAATCTAATTACCGATCACGCTGCGTCTGTCTGCATTCCGCTGAATCAGAAGTGTAATTGCGCGAGCCCGCGTGTAAATGTCTCTTGCATTAAAACGTTAACGATATCATTTAGCATCTGCAGGGAAGAGGAGAAGAGCCCTCAGCACCCAGATGTAGGTGTTTGATCATGCGTGTAAAGTGAGGTTGTAGTACATCTGGCGGGGGGTTTCCCTCTCAGACAGGGTTCTCAGTAGAGAGGATGTTTTTAATTCACTCAGCACCTGTCAAAGTGACATGTTATATTACTGTGCTGCACTGCACAGGTACTGTAGTGGAGGGAGCTGGCATGAAAAGCTTTATTTGACAGGGTAAAACAGACTAAATCAAGATAGAAGCACTTCTACACAGGAATACCCGCCTGCATAAGTTTGAAATATACTGACAGTACGACAGAGCGTCTGCCAGTGACCAGGGGAATACCACTCAGAATCCATGAGTTATTCTTAAGGTCTAGGACAGTATGGTTCGTGTTTGAGAGCACGAACGAGCCTTCCCAAAGCTTTAAAAACCAAGAGGTACAGTCTGGAGCCGATCCATTGAAAATGAACAGGAGGAACTAATCGCGTGTGCAATGTGTGCTTGAGCTTTTACACCCAAATCAATTTGTGGTAGTCAGCTGAGTGCTTCTCGGTTTTCCCAACCGAACCAATGTCAAGATGGTGGCCAGCCAGATAAGGTCTGCAGTGAGAGAAAACAGTAATTGCGACGCTTTAGTATCGGGGGTTTTAAACGACACACCGCTCGCTGCACATGTATGAAAGTACTTTGTTTCAAACAGTTTAAAGTGCTTTTCCTTTGAGATCACATCACAGGGTGCAATATAGTCTATATAATACGTTGTCCTTGTCCATGTGTGTCACTCAGTGCTGTGTAACTGTAACTTGTATGTCTCTGCAGCAACATCACCCACACCAGTTCTCACGCATTTATTTTACCTGCCGATCGAAGCGATGCTAGCGATCTCCTGTCTGTAGCATCAGAGTTTGCATGAGAACACGAGGGTTTCCGTCCATTGTAGTAGACAGGTGGTGGGAGGTGTGATGATCCCGCTTTTCACCACCCTCCAAGACAAACATTCACGTCGGAACCTCATAAATACCGCCTCTTAATCCAGTCCTGCACATGCCAAGGCCGTGCTTTGAGCTCCACGCGCACTAAGGCCCTAGGCCGAATTGATCCCTGCTACTCTTGGCCTAGGCATGATGCATGTCACTGATGTGTTGTGGACCACCAAGATGTCTCTCGCTCTCTCGTCCTCGCTCTATCTCTCTATACTTCCCTCTCTCCTGCTCCCTTTGAGCTCGGCCTCTCATATTTCACGGACTGAACGTTTTACATTTTTTTAAATTTACGTCTCTTGTCAGTTTCTCTTCAGCCTATTTGCAGTTTTCCAACCATTTGCAGGTGGACTTCTCTATCAGATTATTTTGTGAATGCATTTTCAGACGGTATTGCACCATCCAAGTCTGCCCATACCTCTGATGCTGCATATTCCAAATAGTAAAGTAGGCTAAGGGATAACGGAGGAGGCAGAGCTGGATAGACAGAGTGACAGAAAGACAAATGGGTCCAGCTTGGTTTCTCGACACTGCTCTTTATTTTTAAACCTGGCACAGATGCTAAGATTTAAGACCAAGTTAGTGGCGGTTATTTTTAGCTGGCCATTTTTAAAGCGCTGTCATCTTGTTGGAGTTGAGGTAAGGTATGTGAGTGTGTGTGTTTGTGTGTGTGTGATGTGTTTTTTTATTGTGTGTCTTTGCTTGTGTGTATATGTGCAAGCGCGTATGTGTGTGCGCGTGGGGTTTTTCGAGTGTACGTTTGTGTGTGCGTGCATTCACAGTGCCTGTGTGTGTTTAATTGGGGGAGCTGGGTGGGTGGGTCAGGGTGTGACATGGCACGGAGCCACTGGAGTCTGATTTATGTCCTTCCAGCTACTCATCGATCCCCCGGCCTGGTGTGAGACTGAGTGCATTATCAATACTCCTAGCACTTTGTGGTATTCCTAGAATTCCCCGACCCCTTCCGCTCAGACCAAGGTGTGATGCTGCAGTAAGCCATCTTGTCCAAGATCAAATAAAAGGCATGGGGCCCGGGCAGCGGTGCATTTGATTGTAGGGTAGTCCACCAGGCGACAGGAGCGTTTTCCGGGGACGGCGCTGCTGTTGGATCTAGAGAATTGGATCTATTATTTGAATGAAGAGGTAATTTGGACAGAGCTCTGCGTGGGTCCCTGGGAGCATGTAGCTGTTTACATGTTGCTAAGTGTCCCCATAGACTGTTGCCAGGATGAGGTCTATTATGTGTTGCTCTGCCTCTCTATCTAGCCCATCCGTCCCCACAAGTGATTATGCTAATTGGTGTTTGATCAGATGATTTAATTAAAACTCGATTAATCCAAAGTACTAAATGCTCAGAATACATTTGTGTCTGCTCGGCTGCCCGGCCTCACACAGCACGGCCGTCCCCTGTCGCCTCCCTAGCACACCGGAGGAAAAAAAGATGACCCCAAAGAGGAGAGGAGAGGGAAGAAATGCTGCACGGAAATACCTTTTCCTTTTTACTCAGGCGGCGGCGTGTAGACAGGGAGGGTAGTAATAAAGCAAACTGGGGGCTGAGGGAGAGAAGAGGAGAGAGGAGAGGAGGAAAATAAGAGGGTGGTGGGGGCGGGGGTGGCTGGTGGCTGCTGGAGGGAGCCTGCTGTGGTCCCCTAAGTGTTGAATAAACATGCTTGGTTTAGGGAAATGGCTGCGATAAATGTTTAATATGATAAGTCCATAAAGACGGTCAAATGAGTCTGGAGTATTAAAATGAGCATGGCACGCAGCAGCAGCAGTAGCTTTAAAGGGGAGGGGGTTGGGGGTGATAATGGCAGGCAGAGCTAACAGGATGAGAGGAGCCAGCTGCTGTGACATCAGCACTAACACACTTCACCAGCTGCTGGTCACAGACGTCTCCTGGACAAAACGGGGACAGTGGTCTGTCTTCAAAGGAATGCCATGGTCTGGTAATGACATTATTACCTGCATGGTTCAAATAACCGCAGTGTATTTGTATGGCGCTTTTCTAAAAAAAAGCTCCAAAGCACCGTAAAATACAAGGAAGAAGAAAATACAGTTGATTGAATTGATGCATTAAAATACAGGATATCAACAAGCATGCAGCATTCTAACTGTCGGTATCACACAGCCAAGTCGCATGGCTCGTTTCCCATTGTGGCCCCTTGAATCGTTTGGCAGGAAAGCTCGCCTTTACACTCAGCAGGACATATGAGACGGTATACAAAGAAAATTAAATCTACTAGCGAGCACAATACAGAAAATAACAAGGCCTCCATCATCTTCCTGCTGTTTGCAATACATTTTTCGATTGTCTTTTCAAACCCTCTAGTGAAGGAATAGATTTTATTCAGTTTGTTCCACTGTTCTGCCCCCGTGTTGTGAAATGCCTGTAGCCTGCGAGCATGTAGAGGAAAGATGAACTTCAGCTTGTGGTTCATCATTAGCACTAGTCGGGATCGAGTATTTCTTCAAGTCAGTAATTTTACTTAGCTATGTTTTAACTGAAGTCTTTTCTTCACTACATTTTAAATCATCCATTACAGAGTACAGCTCTTGAAGGCTCTCCTCCACAAGTGGAAAGTGGATGAAATGTTGGCTTAACTAACTGTAGCATTAAATGCTCAAATTGATAGTATCATTAGCCAAAAGCTATCCGTCGTGCTACACTATCATTGGTTTGAATTAGCCTGGTTGTTGTCTAGCTAGTGTCTAGCTGTGTAGTAGCCTAGCAGAGGATTCATCAATATAATAAGGTTATTGAATAATGGACATGAGTATTTTTTTCTTTTTTTTACACAGACCATTGAGGTACTATAAGCCTATCAAGATTTACTTTATTTAGGCACCTAACTAAAGGCAAGTAACTTTTACTCTGAGTACATTTTAATTGAGCTATTTTTACACCAGTAATTTAAAACTTGACTTACTTACTAAAACAACAAGTCCTCTTCATCACCATTTCAGAAAAGGCTGTTGTAGCTAGCTAGCAGGCACAGGTGATATACAAGATGGCGGGTTGAAATAAGCTCCATGAAGGCGAAAGTCCTTCACTGTCAGGTCATTCTCCTCAGTAGCCTCTCACGCCGCGGCTCGTGCACGCCGAAGCCTCCGTGGACATGGAAACCTCCGTGGACATGGAAACCTCCGTGGACATGGAAACCTCCGTGGACATTGTGCGTTACCGCAAGCTGGCACGCAGGTGGACAGCGGTCATGTTACGATACCATCAGCGGCAGCATCTCTGAAGACCCTTAACCTTAATGTTTGGTGACATAATAAGGTTGGTTGTCCGGCGTGCACCGCGTCCACCTGTCTAACTGGCGTACGCGTCAACATAGTAGTGAGGTAAGGGCCTCTGCCAACAGGCATCTGGACCACCAGATAGCTGCTGCTTAATCATGTTACGGAAGAGAGGCGGGGTACGCTGACCACCAGATCAGTTTGGAAGCGATTAGATTAGCTCAACTAAAGCCTCAATCAGACATTTCTGAGTATAATAGTAAATTACAACGAGATCCTTGAACGGCGTGTAGGGAGTTTGCGATGTTTGCAAACAACACAAGCGAAACCAGACTATTTGTTATCATGCATTGGCTGAATTTTACCGTCCAAAATTTTGCGCCAGTGAAAATGACAAAGCCCCCCCCCCCCCCTGGGATTGTTGGGTTGCTGGCTACAGTGAAACAACTTGAATCACGAGGAGTCGCCTCATACTCAGCAGCGCTTTATTAAATGCGTTAAGACAAAAACGCTGTTTGACTTGTATGTCTTCATCAGGGTAACTGAGTAACCCATTACCCTGACAGACATGCTTGTCGAAATGTGTTTTTTTTACTGCATTGAACAATATATTACAGCAAGGCAGGCAACTCGTTATGATTCTAGTGCCTGCGATAACCTGCACAGCGTTATTAAATCACATAAGGAGCTTTATCCACGCAGCAGCGGTTTAGTCGGCATGTGTTTACCTCCTTTCAACTGCGTCTCTCACACTGTTACACTCTGAGGCTTTTTCAAATACTTCCCTGTGATTGTCGAGTCTCTCCGTATTATTCCTGCGTGACACACCACCAATATGGCCCGTCATCAGACTAAATCAACTGGAAAACGTATTTTTAAATACTGTTGGCCCAGGCCTGTTTGTCAAGAGGATTAGCATTAGCTTGCCATAAATACATTGTGTTTTTTTTTTTTTGTTAATTAGGTTGTGGGGAGGCAGCGAATACCGCAGCGCCGCTCTTTCTCAATTCTCGGTGAAATTAGAAAATAATTCTCATTAATGGTTTAGACCGCAGGACTGAACATTTCAATAAACCATGGGATGTTTTTTTCTAATTGCATAGGCTGTTGTAGATCAGTAGCATTCAGTAGCATTCACACCATGAAACTCAATATAGCCATTTACCTATCCATCCATTTGGAAAGTAACCTGTCATGTTTACTTTCTCACCAACATGACTTTCCCACTTCCTGGTACCCGTGTTGCATTACATAGCAATATTAGATTAGCGCCTGGTAGTTTTTATTCATCATTAGCAGCAGTAGAGGGAGCTGCTATAGTTTGCTACAGTATAATCCCTCATCAGATCCTCTCCCGTGCACTCATCATCGGTAGCAGCATAATTTAGACATCAACGTCTCCATCGCTCAGCTTTACCCGCTGAGAAACAGTCCCGGGTCTCTCTGCCTTTCCCTTAATGAGACAGACAGCCACTCTGGCCCATTTAAGACATGAAAATAGACTGGGGAGGAGGCTCATCTGCTGTGGGGCCCTCGTTTTTAGTGTTGCCCGCCCCACCTAGACATCAGAGGACAGATCTGTCGGTGTGGATCAGCAGCCTGCAGACAGCCAGCCCTTTCTACTGTCACAGCGCGGCTTAATATTCATGAGAGCAAATTGGAAGACAGTCATTTAACTTCCGTGCATGGTGTCTTGCCTCCGGCCATGTCAGATCAGGGGGAACGCTTACTCTGGACTGCCTGGGCCCGGCTGGTTGTCGTCTGCCTGCCTGCCTCAGAACTTCCCACGGTACTTCCTATTCAGGTTCCTGGGCTTTGATAAATGGCTGGGTTTAGGTGAAAATGATTTTCAACACTTAGATCTGATGTTGTCAAAGCTGTACACAAAAATATCAAATTTGGGTCATGCACCGGTTAAATCTATCCATTGAACGCTGCTTGATCTCAATATACTGTAGTTTCTTTAGTAATGTGTACATGTGAAACTGCTTCATACCAATATTGTTCTTCATAAACCCATAGAGTAGGAATAGGAATTTATTAAGTTGGAAAGTCGCTGTTTGGCTACTGTGTGTCTCGAATGTGAGTGAGCCAGGTATGATCTCCAGGTCCCAGGCAGACTTGCCCTCGGGGCACAGAGCGGAGAGCTGCTTTAATTACCCAGGGTTCCTGCTGTCACGCTGTCACTGTGAAGCACCCGGTGCCACCGCTGCCGCGCCGCGCCAGGTCCTCCTGCCGCGGCAGCGATGACAACTCAGACAATCGCTCTGCTCGCTCACCAGATGCAACACGAGCGCCCTCTGAAATACGGGAAGGCGAATCAATCCCTCTCTCTCTCTGATTCCCCCTTTTCTTCTTCTTGTTTGTTTTCCACTGTTCTCTCTTCTTCTTCTGTCAGAATGTATTCATGAAAAAGCAGACTGCCCGAGAGATGGAATAACACCACAGCCGGGGGAACGAGGTTCAATGGGTTGTCACTCGTTACCTGGGTAGCACCGCGTCCGCAGACTGAAGCTGCGCAGGCACACGGGGGAGTAAAAATAAAACCAACCCGATGTGACTTTCATACGCTTTGATCAGGGGTCAGATTAACAACTCCCCTAACGGTTGAGGTGTGATTTCCAGATTGGAAAGGTGATCACGTGTCAGTGTCTTCCTTCTTGGGATGCAGCAAAGAGGCAGTTAGCGCGTTCATCTGTTTACCTGCTGTTTGTTCCCATCAGCATTGATTGCACGTTTACTTAAATGAAGCGCCCCAGTGGCTCTGAAAGCACACTGCCATGGTTGGTTAGACCCTGTCAACTGATCAGCTCTATTGTGTGTGAAGGATCGCAGTCTCGTGACGATACTGAACCGTAGGTGTTGTTTCTCATATGGTGCAGTAACTCTGGGCTGCTTGCCCCGTTGTATTTTAAAGAATAGATCATCAGGCTGATGTGAGAAATTGATTTTTTTGAAATAGCAGCACAATACAGTAAATGTTTTTTTTGTGATTCATTTTCCATAAAGACAAACTATCATCCTCTTTTGACAAAATAAACCAATCAATCAATTACAACTACCATTGCTTTTTGTGCAACAGTTTACAACAACAGTATAGTCGTTAGTAAGATCAACATGGTGGTTTGTTGTCTAGTGTGGAGTGCTAGCATCTACTGTAGCCAAATATATATGTGGCCCTCAGATGACCCATGTCAGGTTTATTGTCTCCAGTATCAGCAAAGTTCAGGAAAGAGGCCTTGCAACTGCAGCTGCTTTGAGCTGTGGGACGTCGTGTTGTTGTTGTTATTGTGCTGTAGTATGAAGGCTAGAGAGGCAGCCTTGTGGCCAGAAGGTTACGAGTTTGAATACTCAGAATGAAAACCAAATGTCAGACTACCATTGATCAAGGGTCCGCAACTCCTCCAATATCAGTGGAACAGTGGAAGACTGTGGTTGTATCGGGAAGCCTGCATGTGTGAATTTATGTAACTGCATGATTGTGCAGCAGGGTGCTGCTGAGCAAAGTAGCGTACATACTCAGCAAAGCTTCCCTGGATAAATAGAGGCAAAAAAGCAGTACTGTAGTAATATACTGTATGAGGGGTGGTAAGCATTATACCTCAAGATGATGAAATGTTGACATTTTACTTCTTCTCATAGAACGACAAAAGACAAAAGGTTCAAGTGAAACAGCCTTTCCCTTTCTTCCCCTCCGCCCTGAAGATATTCTCTCAGGAAAAAAATCATAGTCAATTATAGATGCATATAATGCATTATTGAACAGTGTCATTTATTTCCCCTTTACGGTTGAGCTCATGAAAAATTATGCCAATTACTGATTTCCTCTTGGGCAATGTAGTAAGTGGTTGGGCCCTAAGGCCGGTTGTCGGGCCATGACACGCCGCTGTACGTGAGGTCTTAAAGGGCGATGTACCTGAGCCGCTGCACCATTCGCTGTCTGACTCGCGAGCCCAGTCAATTAGGAGAACGAGCAGTGCGGTGATATGTACCCTCCGACTAGTGTCCGTTGCTGTTTTTTAATTAAATCAATCTCGCTATCACTCAGTCCATCTAAATTGAGTTGGTCTCGCATATTTTTCATATGTGAAATAGCCGGATATCAACACAGCCACGGTATAAATCCTAATCCAATTTCTCCGATGCTCGCGCAGAACGCGAGCTTTTCAAGCGTCCACACAATCCTTTGATCTACTTCTCTCCAGCCGTTTGCTATTGTACTGTAACCTTCAAAGTATCAATTAACTAAGTACCTACGTTCTACTTGCTGAAAACTTTGATGTACAGGAGTTGCATCCGTCAGTGGGACTTTCTTGGTTATTTCTGGCCAGGAAAGGCAAGAATAATTTTGCATTACAAATGACTTCTTTTTCACATGATCACACAATAGCCTCTGTCTGTCTTCACATCCCTCATTCGCCTCCATTTTGAACATGCCGTCATATCTGGAGCTCAGACAATGTGTTTTTCCCGACACATTACAACAAGAGCCAAATTTTAAACGGGTCTTTAGAATAATAACCACATCTCACGTTGCACACACAAAAGACAATGTCTGATGAATGCAACATCAATGATGGCTGTGTGATTTAAAATGGAGACATGAATGATTTCAAAGCGTCTTGTCTTTCTGACTAACCTTGGGCGCAGTCTGTGAACAGGTGGGGTTTTGATCTCCCCCCTCGTGGCTCTAGTCTGTGTTATCAACAGAGCACCGAGAAGATTGATACTCCCTGTGCCAGCTGGAAAAAGAGAATGAATCAGAATTTAATATGACTTTGATGTATTATTTTCATCTTGGCCGTTGCCACAGAGCCACAGAGAACCCGGCACACTACCCAACTCCATTTTAACATTCAAATGGGCTTGAATCACATTTCATCACATTTTGATATAAGATACTGTACAGGGGTAGATACAGAAAAAAAAACCAAAACATCAGAAACTTTATTTTAATCCAATAAGTGTGAAGTTAAAAGAAACTAGACATTCAGTGCTTTTACACAATCTGCCCTATATTTTATGATTTTCATAGGTGCAGCAGCACACTGGAAATATTCACTATTCAGCCAATTCAGGAGGTGGATTTTATTTAAAACTCATCAACATTAAAAAAACGTATCTAAAAACATCCCAGTGAAACAACTGAGAATGAATGCTAACCCATGAATCATCACATTCTGAAATGACAGGAGGAGGTGAACTGACACCCGAGTAAATAACAAACGCTATTTGACCCGTTTGCGGGTGTGGAAGTCTAGACCGAGTGGCTGAGAAAGCGAGCTCCATTAAAATGTTTATCAATAATTGATTCACATTAGAAGACGTCTGCCAGATTAGGCCTGGCTGGGCGTCTTTGTATAGCGGCGGTAATACTTCAATCAGAGGGGGAATCAACCTGTAATGAACAGAAGGACGGAGGGTGGAAAGCGGGCAGCGTGTCCCTGGGCAGCCCTCGCCAGTGGGAGTCATTGGCGTCATACTGTTCGTGTCAGGATACCCCTCCTTGTGTGTGTGTGTGTGTGTGTGTAGAAGCTGCATGTGGTCCGTGAGTCATCCCTGTGGCCTGTCCAGTGTGTGGCTGGTGAACTGGCAGGTTTATCTGTGTGTGAGGCTAACGCTGAGCGAGCACCGCTGTGCCGTGTTGGCCATTAAGGAAGAAAGCGACACACCCACACAACAGGAACCTCTCTTCTTCTGCCACCCTGCCTACTCACTGAAGATAGATAGATAGATAGATAGATAGATAGATAGATAGATACATAGATGGATAAAAATACAGTGTCTTCGTGCAAGTGTGCATTGCTGCCTATTCCCTTCACTAGGTGTACAGATGGGAGAGCAAACATAGAAATGCATCGGGAACGTGCAGATATGCACAGTAAGCTGTTCACAATATTAGATTTTCAGATTGAGCATGTAGCGTACGTACAGAAATATATACTGAACATGCCGATGTGCATTGTTAGCGATCACCTTGAACAATTCACAGAAGGAGGTAACACGGAGTCTGGAATGTGCCTTGTTAGCATTTACAGGTGGAAGTAACATCGGCACAGAGACAGGCAGCACGGACAGCCATACAGGTAAACACATAAATAGAAAGACTGATGTGATAGTCAGACAAACAGACAGAGATTTTTTTCCCTCGCCTCCAGTTTTCCGCTAGCTGGCTCGCCTGAGTCACAGCTGGCACAGTGAAGACGGTTATACTCCAAAACACAAGCAAGTTGTTACTTGACAACCATCCCTCAATAACTAAAAGTTGTTTTTTATTTGGCGGAACAGAATATTTTGGAACAAAATTATTCCTATGCTTACTTACCAATGATCCTCTATAGTAACACTGCCTGAGAAATAGTTAATTCTATTTCTCCAACACAAATTAGATTATGTGACAATACCACAAACTGGATAACATGAAGTGGTAACACCATTTGAACCTGCTTGTAACATGACAAGGTTAGCTAAGGGTTAAATTGAAGCTAGTAACGGAACTGGGGTTAGGGTTAGGGTTAGGGTTAACTAAGAGAAACCTTCCCTAAAAACTAAAACTTCACTCACAGTACAAACTGTCTGTTTCCTTTCATGGTGGGGAAACATATTTCTCTCTATTTTCATGCACAGAACATGTATTTGCATTTGAAGACATTGTGTGTGAATTTTTGGGTTTTTCTGACTCATAATCTGCGTCTAAAATACCAAACCAATAACAAACATCTTGAATGATAATCCCCCCAGGTGTCTTTCTCTGGGGTTTTATGTGCCGCATCATTCATCTCCCATTTCATGAAAAACAGACAGAGAGATAGATGAATGATCGCTAAAGATCTATCTTGACATTGGTAATCAGTGATTTGTTTGCCCTTACACCGCTTATGGGAAAGGCTGAAATCTGGCCAGAGCTGGCAAAATTGTCGATAATGGGCCTTGTGATATTATATAGTGTACAAGAACCGAACTGAACCCGGGAAAGGGAATCAAATGAAATCAAAACACACATGAATGAAAAAAAATTGAGCAGCACTTTCACTGCGGCAGAACTTTACCGTCACCTTTTGTGTGCCAATAATTATGAATGGGTATCCCTCATTAGTGACTTCAGATGAGTGTTGTGTGGATGAGTGGGTTGTTGTGAGTGTCTCATTGCCGGGTTAGAGCTGCCGGAGCAGAGAAAGCGATGGAAACGGCTGCAATTTGAAACCTTGTTAGGAATTTATGAAGTGCTAAAATGTTTTCTCCCCAGGGAGGGTCCGAGCCAGCTGCCAGTGCCACTGTAAGCCATTTAGTGCAGGGCCTCTGGGCTCGTCACCAGCCTGAGATGGCAAGCTAGATACACACACACACACACATATATGCACATCTACCTGAAATGACACACGCACACACACATATCCACACTCATAAAGAGAGATCAGCCTGAAATGCACACATGCACACACACACACACACACACACACACACACACACACAAAGATCTGCCTGAAATGGCGAGCTAGATGCACATCTACACACATCTGAAATAACACATACACACTCACAAAGACAGAGATCTGTTTGAAATGCACAGAGATACTCTCTCTATAAAACACACACACACACACGCGTAGAGATCTGCCTGAGATCGTGAACTGCGCTGCTGTCATTTTTTTTTTACCCTTCTTCTCTCTAGAGAATTCTCCCGCACAAACTGCATTTAACATAATTCTCCTTGGTGTGATGTTGGCTTGAATCAAAGCTTGAACATAATCAAGGCTTTTCTGCAGGCAACTGACCTTATTTCATAATTGATAGTAGTTTATGTTAATTTAATGTTCCTGAGGTCCCAGGGATGGGAATACATTGATGAATCCAAATCCACTGATCGGGTCCCATAAGCTGAGGCGTTTCTTTGCTCTACAGAATACTGTAACTGAGATGAATCACCTTAAACGCTGAAGCTGTCTCGTTCGTTTACTGTAAGAGCCCAGCTCTGCAGGATGCTGTGACATTATAACCATGGTATTAAATACCCCCTGTCAGTATCTCTTCTCACTGAGCTTGGAATTATGATGTGTCATCCAGAATAGTTTTGAGGTATTCATTTGGATCTGTTTTGTTACGGACCTGTTTGCAGAGCTATGTTGTATGAACAGCTTTGACCCAAATGTCAGAGGGAATCTTATGATTCTAAGATCTCCTCCTCTGGTGCAGATTTCAGTCAAGACCCATATTCAAGCTTTTACTTCCAAACTTTACATAACAGCTTTCAAAACAGAATCGTAAAGTGCTTCACAGAAAACGAAACATCAATAAATAAATGCTAAACAACAAAAACTCCTCTTTTGTCTCCTTTTGCAGTTTTCAGTGAGGACCTACATTCCAGCTTATACTTCGTCAATGCATCTCTCCAAGAGGTAGTATTTGCCAGCACCACAGGGACCTCGGTGCCCTGTCCTGCTGCGGGCGCCCCGCCCGCCTCGCTGCGCTGGTATCTGGCCACCGGCGAGGAGATCTACGATGTCCCAGGTATCCGCCACGTGCACCCCAACGGAACCCTCCAGATCTTCAACTTCCTCCCCTCCAGCTTCAGCAAGCTGATCCATGACAACACCTACTACTGCACCGCCGAGAACCCTTCCGGCAAGATTAGGAGCCAGGATGTCCACATCAAGGCTGGTGAGTCCACACAGGAAGGCTTGGTGTAGCAGGAGTAGTAGTGGTAGTGGTGATAGAAATAGTAATGGTAGTAGTAGTAGTAGTAGTCTAGTGGTACTAGTTGGAAGAGGAGGAAGAGGTTGTGGTACTAGTAATACTAGTTGTACCAGTAGTAGTTCTATAATAGTTTAGTAGTAGTAGTAGTAGTAGTAGTAGTATTAGTTATAGTAGTACTACTAGTTGTAAAACTAATAGGTGTGTTATTATTATTATTATTATTATTAGTAGTGGTACTAGTAGTAATAGTAGTAGTAATGCTAGTAGTACTGCTACTTGTAATAGTAGTTATAGTAGTCGTTGTCGTAGTCCCATGATTTCTACTGAACCCCCGGAGAGCAGAGCAAGGTGATGGATGACAGGCCTGAATCAGATGACTGTTTTAATTGGATTTTAATTACATTTCTAGAGTGCATTAATATTGTCCAGTGCAGCCGAGGGAAGTGGGTCTTCCCAAAATCATATACCAGCCCTATCTCACACACCAGGCAAAAAGCACAAAGAGAGACTGAAGATTTGAATTGATGATTGAGCCAGGTGTGATGGATGGATATCTTGAACCAGCTGTGTCACTGAAAGACTTTGTGCTTTTCTTAAGAATGTACACGTTAAAATATTTTGAATGCTCAAGTAAGTTGACTATTTGAAAAAATAATGTGTAATGTGTTTTCATTGTTTTTATCCAGCCACCATCTGGTAAACACAGGCCTCATTTATAAAAGGTCCATACGCACAAATTCTGCACCAAATTGAATCCAAAGCTGTGTTGACCTTAAAAGGAGAGTTTTACACTTATTCTGTCTAAGTTCTGTAAAATATTGAATGCTTATCTAATAACTATCAGTAGCCAATGTACAAGAATTATAGACTTCATTATTTTTTTAAATCATATACTTTGAAATTGTACATTGATTCAGTTTGCTCAAGGACACTCCAGCTGGGAGGACGCTTCCCGACATGGGGGAACAACGTAGAGTAACCTAAGACCTAGACCTGTTATGAATGAGGCTCCTCGAGCATTCAGTCGGTGTTTTCTCATCCTCCTCAGTTTCGCGGGAACCCTACACGGTCAGAGTGGCTGACCAGAAGGCTATGAGAGGCAATGTAGCGGTCTTCAAGTGCATTATCCCTGCTTCTGTCGAGGCCTACGTCACTGTTGTATCATGGGAGAAAGACACCGTCTCACTCAACTCAGGTAGGACGAGCAATATTGGTGTATACATAACTGGATTACTTATACATTTACGCTTACATGTCTTAGGCTTACAGCTTTTAATTCTCAGACATTAAGAAAACACATTGACTGTAAAATGTGCCTAGTGCAAAACATTTCCAGTTTTGTACCTTTACAAGAGATTTCATTTATTAAAGAACACACCGTGATGCTTTTTGCTGCTCACACTGGGTATGGCAAAACTGTTCGAATAAATGTTTGACGTGAGATTAAAAAAAATGTGAGATTAAATGGATGGAGAGGTATGTCCATCTCTCGGTACCCTCCCTGCTCTGCTCGGTGCTCTTTGGACACTATGTTCTGCTACAATGTGACTCACCCTACCTGTTCACTGTCGTAGTCGGCCATTACTGCAGCTCTGTGCAGCCCTGTCCCCTCACTAGCTAGAGGAGGTTGATATCTGTCACATTGAATCACTGAGCCGAGTCTCTCCTCCTCTACCCTCCACCAACCAACTCCATTTTGACTCCAGCAAGGGGTAAAGTGGCACAGTTTACATAGCATCATTGACCTAGTTACCCTCCTTGGTTGAATCCAACGGCACAGCATGATAACGCAAGAAACCAGAATGTACTGCGGGTTGAATTTTTATTGAAGTTAAATGGGATGCTTATCTCTTTGATTGCTCCATGTACTGCCCGCTGGCTGATTTAGCTTCATACTGGGGCGTTCGGGGACCTGTAAGTGAGCACTTGATGTCATTTGACTGAGGGCAGAATCTGGGACGGTGTTTTGGTGGCATTTTAAATGTGTCTGCTCAAGCATGAAGATGTGTCCTCTGATCCATGCCAGCGACTTATTTACTCGCGGTTACTCAAGTTACTCGCTGCTAGCTGCCGGTTGAAGACATTGCCTAATCTCACGGAGAGCAGGCGAATATGGAGCACGCAGATATGATTATGTTCTGCAAATGAAATGAGAGTCACGGAGGATGTTTATCTCTAGCTATGGTTGACGTGAAATGATTATTATGCCGAGACAATGCAACACATCACCTCGACATTTTTCTCAAAGGCAATATTTTTGGCCGTACAATAAAATATGTACACTGCAAAAAAGAAGATATTAAGGCACTTCAACTTAAAAAAAGGAAGTCTGCTGATGAGCTAACATGTTTCTTATTCTGCTGCTACAAGATCGGTTTAGTGAACGCTTGGTAAGACGTTCTTTCATTTAATTATTTTCAACTATTTTAAGTCACAAGTCATGAACTTGTGATTATTAAGTTATGAAACTAATAGCTAGCAATGTTAAGTTGAAATTAAAAAAAAACATCTGTATACATCGTTAAATGATTAAAGGTAAGTTGGTTTCGCTAAATTGCAGTATGGGTTTTTACAGTGTTGAAGCCATGTGTGTGTGAGAACCTCTCTTTATATGCACTGCCAACTTTAGTTTTTCATTCCATTTTTTATAATCGGTTTTTATTGTATCATCTGCCCACAATGTCCCCTTTTCCATTTTTTACAGCCAGTCAGACAGCCTATAGAATATGCAGGGAAGTTATGATGGATTGTATTGTCTGCTTGGCGTGCTTTTGAGTTCTTTTGCAAGCATTCAAAAGAACAACGATATTGGATTGTCCGTGTTTACTCCAATAAGTATTGCAGCAGGCGAGTGCTGTCAAAAGCATGAGCACACGGTCAAAATCACTGCTGCTCCATGATAAATATTTGATGGTAGATTCTGATGCATGAGAGGATTCACCTCGCACTGTTATGGAGAGGGTATGTTTACTCCGGGAGCGAGGGTTAGAAAGGATGTGTGCGCGCGTGCATGTGTGTGTGTGTGTGTGTGTGAAAGACAAGGAGAGACCATGAGGATACCAACAGGGCCTGACAATGGCAACTGGGTGCAGTTTGACCCAACCTAGTTTTCCGACTCCTTCTCCAGCCCTCTTTCGTTTTTCAATTTTTCATGAAAGAAGTCTTAGTCTCAGCGGACACAAAATAAAGCTATCCCACAGCCACGCTAAATTATTAATCTCAGGTTTTTGTTGGGAACGGTAACATCAAGCACACCTCCCTACCCTTCTGTTGTGCATCAGAATGTGAGGAAGAATACTCGACGCTCGGGATATTTCCCCCCCCGTACCCGAACACAACACACAACCGGGGCGAGTCCTCGGTAGTGAGAGATGCCGGCGGGAAGATGTCACCTGATTATTCGGGCCTAATGTCGATGAACATCCATAGCTTAGAAACCTCGATGCATCTAAATATTGATTCCGCGTGTCATCTCTAAACCACTAAGCTGTTTAATGTTGCGTCGAGAGGAAACTCGCTTGAGTCGTGCCTCGCCAAATCTGCGAATATCCAGCGATTCACATCAGGGTCAAAAATAGATGCATGATTACAGACTAGGGCCTGTCTTAATTAATCAGCTGTGATTGAAAAGTTAATTACAATATGAATTACCTCTCAGAACGAGGACTGCTCAGTAGTCATTTGAAGCGGCCTGTTTTCAATGTGAATGAACACGGCGCGGGCTCGCTGGGCCCTAATGTTGCCACTAACATACCATTAACCCGTCATGCATTTTAAAATGGATCTCGCAGCGCGAGCTTTTCAAATGCCCGGCTCCGATCGCCTCCTCACTGCTTTTGATAAACAATTGACAGAGCTAATAGAGAGATGAAAGAGGTATAAAAAAAAAGAAAAGAAAAAGATGAGTGGAGGGGGAGGGGGTGGGGGGGGGGGGAGTCGGAGCCGTGTCCTACTGTGTTGCTGCCTGGCTTTTATATGGTGGACCTAATGCATCTCCTTGCTCTTTTTTTTGTTTTGTTTGTATGTATGTGTGTGTGTGTGTGTGTGTGTGTGTGTGTGTGTGTGTGTGTATTGGTGTTTTATTTTTTTTTTTACATGCTCCTGTGTGTTTGTGTGTCAAGTGGCCAGGCTTTTGAAAAGGCACGGGGCTGGGATGGTTTGTGTTTTTGTGTTTTCCCATGTGCCTACCTTTTGTCTCTCATCTTTCATTCTATGAGCCGGTGTAATGAGGCGGCCTTGGTTGGCAGAGAAGAGCTCCAACAAAACTAGTGCTTGCCTATTGAATGGGCTGCAAACAACATGTTGTCATCGAGGCCTCGCTCTCTCCTTGGAGATTCATGCAATTATGCGTGTTACATGTTGTGCAATTAGTGCATGAATTCTATGGTTACTTAAGAGTAGCCTATTTCAACTTCTCCCTCTTAATGTATTGATCGTGAGCCTCCAGCTGATTTTATTCTGCACCCATTTCACACCATACATAGTCTGTCTACGTCTCCTATACGGTTAGCTCCCATTGACTCGCCTCCCATTGGCTCTTCTTCTATGGATGTAGGAACATCATTAGTGCAGACTCGGTATAATCTCTGTAACAAATGGCACACGCTGTGCCTCTCTCATCGCTTGTTTTCTTTTTTTTTTGGCATGAGTCAACATTTGCATCCATTCAAATGTTGTTTTTGGAAATGTAGACGTAGTGCAGTTGCCCCTCTCTTAGACTCTGCTGCTGGCTGGCTGCTGGTGTCTGGTCACATGCGAGGTGCGCCTGTGCAAAGGTAATTTTACTGCAATAAATTCACTCGCACATCCCGCTACCCACCCAGTCAGCTCTAGATGGGCAGGCTCACACAGGACAGGCAGCATTGTGTCTACAGTGGCCCTGCGGGGAGGGGAGGGGAGAGGAGAGGAGAGGAGAGGAGAGGAGAGGAGAGGAGAGGAGAGGAGAGGAGGGGAGAGGAGAGGAGAGGAGAGAGGAGAGGAGAGGAGAGAGGGGAGGGGAGGTAGAGGGGTCTCCACTGGTGTTGAGAGATAGGGCTTTCTCCTTGGAACAAACACACGGGCCTTTCATCTTTTCAGGCTGCAGATTAGGCTGGAGATGGAGGACGGGAAGCTTTTCTCCAGTATTAAGGCGCAGGCTTACTGCGTGGCTGGTGGAGAGGGATGACTCCATAAGCCTCTCCTACTCCCTGTCTCTCTCTCTCTCTCTCTCTCTCTCTCACACACTCTTCACTCCTTCTTTTCTCTTAATTGTGCCTGGCTGTTCATTCCTTCTCTCTCTCTCTCTCTCTCTCTCTCTCTCTCTCTCTCTCTCTCTTTCTCTGACTTCCTTCACACTAATGATACGGCGGGGCGTTGTTTATTAAGATGTACGATGCGTATAAACAGAGCAACTATTTCTGTAACAAACATTTAACACGCCACTAATAACAACATCAGATGCTGACATAGCTTCCTGTATGTTGCACTGCACCGTGTTGCAGTCGCATGCAGAGGAATGAGAGAGAGATCAGCAGTGAGGGATATCAGTGACCCTCTCCTCTCCTCTCCTCTCCTCTCCTCTCCTCTCCTCTCCTCTCCTCTCCTCTCCTCTCCTCTCCTCTCCTCTCCTCTCCTTGACAACTGCTGGCCTTCCCTCCTCTCTTCTCATCTCATTGCATAACCTGCTTGGCACAGCGCCCCAGTCAATTTCCTTCCTGTGTGGAAAATGCTGGTTTTTTTTAATTTTATTTGCTTTATGCAAAGCGGCTCCATCCAATACTCCGGGCATCAGTAAAAAAAAAAAAGAAAAAATCTATAGTTACATTTTTCAGTCACATTTATGTGGGCCACTTCCCAACTGTGTGTTTAGCATTTAACCGATGAAAAAGCCTCCCCACCCTCTGCATTCTGCTCGCTCAACTCCTCGCGGCTCCTGGTGAGACGCTTATCGAAGCTAATTAAACCGCTAATAGAATCACGAGTCTCAACCAGCCGCCGTCTCTGTCGCTGAAACGTTGAAGGCTGTCTTCAAAGGCGCGACTGTAGGTGTTTGGTCTATAGGATCGCCACTCAGCGGGGATTTATAATGCCAGTGATGTGCCACCTCCTCCATTATTCACCGAGATTGACAGTGAGGGCACCGAGAGGCAGGCGGAGACAGGGCTGTAAATTCAACACGCCCAAAGTCAGGCCAACCTTGAAAGGAGGGCAGAGCGGCAGGAGGAAGCCCTTAACTGGTGAAGAGGAAAGAAAGGAGAGGAGAGTGAAATTTAGAGGAGGAGGGTATAGATTAGAGAAAGGGAGGGAAAAAAGAGAGTAAGGGAGAGAGAGAAGAGAGTGGGTGAGGCACAAGCCTTTTTTCCCCCCCCGGTAAACAAGAGACTGCGTCACGTTAGCCACATGATGGCCCTCCCTCTTCTTCCTGCCTCTTTCTCTTCCTTCCCTCTTTCCTTTCTCTGTTCCTCACTCACTGTTACCTCCCTCCATCTCTGCCATCTCTCTCTTCCCACACACACACACACACACACACACACACACACACACACACACGCACACGCGCACGGTTTCTTGATCTTGTTGGGGGCTGGAAAATGGGTCATGGCTCAAGGAGGAGTGCGTGATCCCTGTATGTAACCACATAGCAGTTGAGAGGAAGTCCTTGATACTAGTGTGTGTGTGTGCGCCATATACAGACATGCATGCACGCACATACATACATGTATGCATACATGTGTGCCTGTGGTTGCATGCATGTGTTTGTGCATGCTACTCCACCCATCCTGCAGTGAAGCCCTATGAAAACAACACAGCCTATCATTTACCCCCCCCCCCCCCACACACACACACACACACACATCAGCAGTTAGTGAAATGCTGACCCTTGTCTTTCACTGCACCCCTTTTCCCAGTCCACTCACACACAGCTGCTAGGAAGCTAGGGGAGATGGGGTTCTGTGTGTGTGTGTGTGTGTGTGTGTGTGTGAGATGCTTTTTCATATCAGTTTATATAGGCTGATATGTAGCAATGTACATGCGTGTGTGCATGTGAGGGAGTGAGTTAGTGACAGTGTGCAATGTGTGATATTGTCAAGTGGAAAGTGTTGGGAAGGTGTGTGTGTGTGTGTGTGTGTGTGTGTGGTGGTGGTGGTGGTGGTGGTGGGGGGGGGGGGGGGGGGGGGGGTTCCAGAAAGAAAAAAGGACCAAGAAAAGAAAATAAAAATCAATACTTGTGTGCATTAATCACGATGCTGCCAGAGAGAATTATGGGAACATGAGCTGAAGGATGCATTTTGTGCATTTGCAACATATGTGAGTGCTGTGTGAAGGGGAGTTTGGGGAATTGGGAGAGGAGGAGACAAGACCCTTTTAGCAAGTGAGGGAAGACGAGAGATGGTCTCGGGGTGTTTTGTTCATATGTTGTGGGCACAGCGTATCTCATACTAATCCCATTTTGTCTTTTTGTAAACCCTAAATCTAATAAAGCATTACCATTACATTGATAATATGTAATGGTTTTTAATAAAGTACAGCTCACATTTTTATTTTTTACATTAACAGTCACACTGGTCTGTAGCGCGAACCAAATAGGTTATTATTTGTCTCCTCGGCGATGGGGACTGCCATTTGGATAGAATGAAACCTGCCTGAGGACATGATACATATTTGATAAGGATCGATAGTGGAGCCGCTGAGACAGTGAAGGAGGGAAATGAATCTGGACTGGACTTCCCAAAAGCATCTTAAAACTGAGGTCATCTTTTGGAGCGTCCTTCTCTTCTCAGCGGGATGTTGTGGGTTCAAATCTTTATCACCACTTTCTCACATGCTTCCTACCTACTACTGTGCCATCCTGTAATGTAGAAATGCCATAAAAATATTTAAAAAATCATCGACTAAAGATGAGCTGGTTTTGGTTTTGAACACCATGCTGGCCTCACTTCTCAAAATCTGGTTGATCTATGATTTTAGGTTTATCTATTATATTCAGACATCTGCTGACATCTTAATCACTATGCACATAAAACAATAAAGCAATCTGTTTAGTGACGGGAGATTGAACAGCAGACAACATTCTGGCACGGTGGCTGTGATTCCCAGCTGATACTCCATACGGATAGACAAAATCAACAACTGTTGAAGCGGGCACTCTTCCATCAGTGTTTACTGATAAACAGTAGCAATATGGCAACCATTAGGCTGTTTAGGCAGGGAATGATTAGGGTGGTGATGGCTGGGCGCACTGGGAGACTGAACATGCTCTCATCTTTAATAGGCAATTTGGCTTTGTGATGGGGCTACCCCTTTCTGTTCTGCTTGGATTGAGGACGTAGGCTTTAATAAGCAGTGTACAGGAGGGTTTATGGTACAGTATTCTGTCAGTGCCCTGCAGAATCCTATTTACAACTATGGCCTTGATTTTCTTTTTACTTGGGATGTCTGTGCATGACCCAAAGGTCCATGAAACCCATTCACAACCCACTGTAGAATCTCAAAAATGCATTCAATTCAATTCCATTCAATTCCATCCAACGTCCATTCCATCTAAAATGTGCACAGTGACACAAAACAGTGCAATGCTGTAGTACTATAAAAGGGGATGGTGCACAGACTTAATGTTGTGCAGTTTTAACCGAGTTGTGGTTAATAGTTAATAGATAATAGTGGTTATGACTGATACATAAACTGGTGCAGCAGGTAGACATGATTGGGCTAAAGTTCATGGGTGTCTTTTTTCATTGCTGACAAGTTTACTTTATGGAGATACTAGGTTTTCACCTGACTGTAGTGATATGTTAGGTCTTTCCTGCCAGAGTTTATGGATTACTGTGCAGTAGCACGGTTGAAACGGACTGGAGCCGGGCCAGAACTCAGCCTGGCCCCAGGCCAAGACACAGATTAGTAATAAGCATGGTGTGAGCTAATTACAGACGGAACAAGCAATTAATTTCTGTTTATAAACTCTCCTGGATGTGGGCTGTTGGGCGGGTATGTGTGTGAGATTGTGTGTGTGTGTGTGTGTGTGTGCTGGTGACAGGTGGCGTGGGTCATGAAGGAACCCTCCCATATGGTCCCAGTTGAAGTGCTGGGGGAAATGGAGACAAACTGGTGTGCTCAATCACATCCTATAATGCAACAGTGTCTGATCCCATCTTAAAAGTGACTGATTAGAGGAAAAAAGGCACTTAAGAACCTCAAGTCACTCTGCTGACCAAATAGGGCTTTTTTCCCACTCCTTTTTTCCCCCTCTGTCTCTTCTTCCATCCAATCAAGGATTAATCCATGGTCTTATTCTGCTCCCAGGGTGGTAAATCTTGAAAAATACAGTAAATCGCATTGAGCCCCTTTAAACTTTCACACAAAAGCCCTGGTGCCTGTGCTCCCATGCTGGGTTCTTGTAACACTGATTAGAAGTGATCATGGTATTAAGAACACCTGCTGGACACCAATCAGAATGAGTGATCTGATTGAATACTTTTGTTCCGAAAAGCTCAATATAAAATGTATACTTGTGGCAAAGCAGGTTGTCTCATTTTAAGTTGCAACACAACACACATTGCAGCAGAACATAAGGTCAGCTCTGTGACACTGACATTTTTTCTGTTTTGATAATAAGGCTATAAACCATCGCAAATTCAGAAATATATAATGTGTTGGGCAAATATGTTGGGTAGACAGATGTCCCCTTGTTGTAGAATAAACAAGGTAAACAGCATAACATACCAAAAATAGACTCGACCAATTTATTGAACAGATGAACAATATCATTTTCAACTGACTTCAAATGTGATTTCAACTACGACCATTCACCTGATTCGACCCCCCTCAGCTGGAAATGACCGGCTGACATCATTGCAAGGTGACCATCGAACTGCTTCTTTGATGTATGAGGCATCACGCATCATCATTTTTCTCCAAGCACTAGCAAGTCCTCGTTATTTTCCCCTCTTCCCTCTTCCTTGGCACGAACTTTGAGATCACACACACACACACACACACACACACACACACACACACACACACACACACACACACACACACACTTGGAGCCTGTCTTTGACCTCACCTTGTCATTGTACAACCAACAGCCAAGATCCAAACAACACCCAAACTCCCTGCAGGCTACTGCTAAGTGGCTGTCGTCAAAGGAATTGGACCGCATAGACAGGCAGTCCTTCTGTCGGAACCTGATTGGCTGTTAGGTGATCAGTGTGTGTGTGTGTGTGTGTGTGTTTAAAAGCAGACAAAACTATGTATGGTTTTGATAATTCATCTTATGATAATTCTTTTGTTATTGAGATGAACACACACACTATATTCTCCCCAATCAATCTTCCTAATCATATTCTCCCCACCCTGCCTGTGATTGGTTCTGAAATGTAAGAGCATGAGGAAACATTAGTTCCACACCTCAGAAGCACTAAATAAAGATGTAATGAGATAATCTGAGAGTACGGCCTGTCAAACTGTCATTTGCGGCGGTGACGTCACGAGGTGACGACCACGAGCGAAGTGGCCTTTGACAGACGCAGCCTGCAATCTTCACATCAGCGTAGGAGTAGAGCCAGCCAATCAGAGCAGAGCGCCCATCACCGCACACTCTTATCACCTGCATACAGCTGCCGTCGCCCCTCCGAGGGAGTGAGGGAAGAGGATGGAGAGAAAGAAAGAGAGAGGACAAGAATGAATGGTGTGCTCAAGACAGAGGGTGATTTGTGTTGTGTTGTACCGCGTTCGTGCCAGCGTCTTTCTTCCGTCTGGTTTAGGGGGAGTGTGTTTGAAGATGCATTGTTCTGGTCACTAACCAGAAATGAGGAAAATGTAAAAATAATAATACAAATCATTGTGTTTTTATTTGTTGCGATTAGTGCTGCATCAGCACTGCAATAGTTAAAATGCGATTCAGAGTGGAAGCATGCTTTGTAGCCCTTGTGAAATGAAAAGGAGAGAGAAAGAGAAAGAGAGAGAGATATTGAGAGAGAGAGAGAGAGAGAGAGATAAGCTCAATCTGAATTGATTTTCCTGTTACTTTCTGCTGTACTTGAGTTTCCATAGCAACATGGTCAGGTTCCCTCGGCCTCCTAGGGCAAGTGTAATTGTTGTCTGTTTTTCCCAGCCAAACTCGCCATTTCTCTCTTTCTCCCTCTCTTTTTCTCTCAACAACAATGGAAACACGGTGTAGATGAGATTCTTGTTGGACTCTCTGCACTTGGCGAAAATGGAATTATCATCTCCCTGTTTGGCATTTAGCAGTTTCACTAACCTGCCGCATCGAAAGGCAGACTAGATCTTTATGTTTACTGGAAATGAGTCTGATTTATAGAACTAAGAGCACAAAGTTGTGGCTTATTATAAAATGTAATCAGGCATGTTAAATGTATTCGCTTTCAGAATCCAGGGTGTTTTTATCGCAGTCTTTGAAATGGCTGCACAATGGAAACCAGGAAAAGGTCAAAGAACATTTTTTTAAATAAGGCAGAATGTGTCTGAGAATAGAGTGGGCTTCCATTCTTTTGTCATGCTGGGGATTTAATGCTGAAGCTACAGCACAAGTCAGTGGATGAGAATTTGGGCCATATGCTAAAAAAAACCAACTCTTTTCGGTAAGCAAAAGAGCGCACTGCCATCATCCCTGGCTGATTATCACAGCACAGGATCTGCTGAATCACATGGAATTGCTGCACTCTCATATTGTGCCACGCACATATTAGCTTTGCAAGCGCCAAACCTAAATGAGGAAATATACAGTGTACAGAGAAAGGGCTGAATAGTGTCGAGTGGTCCAGGTACCTCATTTATCCTCCGTTACACCATATGATCATTTCAACGAATCTGACGGGGGGAAAAATGATGATTATAGCTATCGCATGTTGGACCATGGATAGTCATAGAAATGTTCAGTTATACTTTCAATAAAACTATATTGGAGAAAGTTTGGAGAAAATCAATGAAAATCGCTGTGTCACAGCTTTTACAGGGATTTGGTCGTAAGCACAAAATTTGTGCGCAAGAACAGTTTTTAAATGAGGCCCTCTGGTTGACACAGAGAGAGGAAGAGAGAGGACGAACTAATCCTTAATCGAGTTTACCACACATACAAAGATGTCTGGTGGACCCTTTTTTTATCTGAATGAGATATTACTAGCTTTCTGCAACACCAATAATACATTGCTGTGCACATAACAAGGCATTCACAGCTGTTTTGAGCCTAATGGCTCAAAGAGGCCTTGCCTGCTCAGCAAGAAGGGCTGGAACGGCTCTGCGATTAGGAATGCTGATCTGGAAACATTTACAGTACGCCTCTCAGGTCATTATGGAAGAAAAATGGTCAAGGGGACCCAGGTCAGAGACCCTGGATCAGCACTCTGACCCTGAGAAACATTTATTAAAAATAAAGAAATGAGAAATAAATAAATTTATCCCAAAATCAGCAACCCTTTGAATGTGACACCTACACTTAAAAATACTTGCTTATATTAAATTAAAACTCAGTATGAAATATTAGACCACTTAACAGGAGAATAGTCAAGAGTGTTTGGAAACTGTACTTATTCTACTGTTGCCCTTATTGTACGCTGCTCTGGACGAGACAGCACGTTAACTGTCTAAAATGTAAAATGTATTCTGTGCTGCATTTCAAGTAAGCTCCTGTATCTGCGGTAGCCTTGGACCTGTCCCAACCTGCTCTCTGTTTTCTTGCTCCAGATCAATGCTAATTAATACACATCTCCCTCAGGGACAGCGGGGAGGCCACGCAGCGAATCGGAAACAGGCCATAGGTGGCTACGGTTGGTTGGTGTCATATGGGAAAGAATCCTGGGAAATATACATACAGGAAGTGGCTTGGTCCCCACCGCACTTTTTTCTTTTTAGGTTTACTCTCCTTTTCTCCCTCTCTCTCACTCTCCTCGTTTCCTCTTCATCTCCCTCTGAAATGCACTATTAAAACAAGTAAAAAATGAAAATGGGAGACATGCATTGTGCATGCCTGGCGGACAGATAGGCGCTGCATAACTAGCAGTTTCCTCTGAAGTAGGGAGAAATCTATTTGCTTGTGGAAGCTGCTTGCATAATCCTTTAGTTACACTTGCCAGCTGTGAGCAAAGATACGGCGCTGTGGGATTTGGCATGAATATCATTGGGAGGACAAAGAAATGAAACTGATAAGTGTTCGTGCACGGGGTCCTTTGCATAATCCGGGCTAACCCATAATCTGAGTTCTTTAAAATCAGGCCCAAATAGATGGTGGAAAACATTAATTTGAACACACCGTTTGGAAAAATTGTGTTTGTCCCAAAAATAACTTGCACATTTGAGGCAGTTTGAAATCAGAGATAAAGCTGTTTATTGGACTTTTCTTACCATTGGATTTTGGATGGCAGATTTTATGGTGAATGACTGCGGGTGGATATAATATCAGAGCAAATTCTTACACTTGGCAAATTACTGGCAACTATTCCCATGGCCTTGCTTTGTGTATCGCATTTCCATATGTATGGTCTTGGTTTGGTTAACACCCTATCATATGAATGGGTTTTCATCTGTGCATTACTGAAACGCAAAGCCCATTGGAGACTTGCCCCCCCCCCCCCCGCCTCTCTCTCTGTTTCTCCCTCCTCAATCAACAATGTGTACAGCAATAAAGGAAAAGCTCTCACTCAACAGCTCTCAATACATCTGCCCTTTTCTCCCCATCTCTCAGTGTGTTTGTTTGCTCAGCCTCTCCTGCCGTGGCGCCTGCATTTTGTTCCTCTCTCAGTGTCTTATCTGAAGGTAATGGACAGCTGCTGAAAGCTAGTATGAGATACTGGATGACCAGCATGCTACAGGGTACACCACATATGATATGGGTTCCTGCCTGAGTAGTGACATTTCTTCCTGTTCTTATAGTGCTGTTACCTCAGTTAAATGTTACACAAGTCAGTAACATTATGCAATAAAATTACTTTAAAAATGTGTCAGTTATTCACTAAAAAGTATTTAGTGTATTGTGCATTTTTCAAAATCGGCCCTCAAAAATGTATGTATGTTGGCATGGTCCCTGCAAAAAATGTGATGTTTCATGTTTAAGGAAAGTTCCCGCTGCATATCAATAAAGCAATATATCAATATGAACATTTTATCTGTAAAAGTTATTACTATTCTATACTAAAACTAAAGTCTACTTATGTAAAAGTCAGAGTAAATGCTCAAGCAAAAGCAAGGTGTAAGATTTATAAAAATAAAGCAGCATTACTTGAAAACTCTACTCAGTACAGTAACTAGTTACTCTAATTACTTTCCACCTCTGCCCCTATGACAGCCATGAGGCATCAAAGCAACCCTCAAGAGCCTTGATGTTTTTTGCTCTAAGTGAGGAGCCGCCCAAGCAGACGGCCTTAGTCGTCTTGATTTTTGCAACATGGCTGCCAGGGTTGTCTTTAGCCTGTGTTTACAGCGTGTCTCCCAGGCACAAATAGCATTAACATTTCATTATGCAGGAGCTACAATAGAATTGTACAAAAATGGGAAGTCTCAGCATCCAGGAGGGCTAAAATATTGATGCGGATGCGAGGTAAATGGCTCCAAATCTCAGCGAGAGGGTGAAAAAGGGAGCTACGAGGAGACGGAGGAAGGCAAGGAGGGGAAGACATCACTTGTAAAGTCGGGCTCTGAGGGGCTTGGGTGCATAATCAATGAAGTGAAGTGTGTGTTGTATCTGTGGCGTCGAGTTGGCTTCACAGAAGCCAATCCTATTTTTACAGGGAAGACAGGTCTGTTGCTATGCTCTTTGAGAAGGTCTCCTGCAGCTTGAAAAAGAGAGAGCGCATCCACTTAGGGGTCGTATCACACCTCCAGAGTGGACAGAGCAAAGGAGAGTGGTCGAAATGAGGGGAGCTGCTACTGCTAGGTGACAGATTCCATTGATTATTGATGATTCGATCTATTATACACTCGAAGGAAGGTGTTGACACCTGCAGAAATAGACTCTGTATTTATTAATTTCTTCTTAGGAAGAGGTGTGAATGCAGTGAGACACATGCTGTCTGGCAGAAGAAGAAGTGTATATGAGGAGTGTGTTTTAAGTATTTATCAAGTCTTTCATTATTTACCATTTCATTATTTACTTGACAGCGTAAAAGAAAAGTCAAAGAGTGGCTCCAAAAATAAGATTGAAACGAAATCTTGAATTCTTAATTGAAATAAGCAATTAAGACTGTAATTTAATAAGAGGAGCAGCAAAACCACATTAAGGAGTTTTAGTGAAATCAGAAAATAAAATGCTGTCTGTCTCAAACCAAACTAAACGTTTGTCTGTGTTGCTGAGCGGTGGACATGCTGATGAAGTCATGCTTACACGCACAAAGTTACTGTACAGACAACATAATCATTCCCAAACAAGTCAATCAGAGTGTTGCCAGACTGTGTTTTGATGCAGTGATGTCCAGATGTCGCTTATTAGTACTCAGATTAGGAAGAGCGGTGTTGGATTAGCCAATCCAGAGCCAGAATCATCATAGATTAGATTATAGTATGTGGACATCTGGGCTCTGCCCAACCAAAGTAATATTAAGTCAGTGTTGTACATCTAGACAGTACACAGACTGTAATCAGGGGCCAAGCAGGATGGCAGCATTAGGACATAGATGGAGAGGAATCCTTTGGTTTTACAACTTCCAAATTGCAGTAGGGTGAAGTGTCGTGATGCAGTCAATTCAAAATGACACGGAAAATAGTGCAAATGTGTCCATGTCCAACGGTGTTTCTATCTGCGTGGTCTTTCTTTGCGGAACGGTGTGTGTGTGTCTGTGCACGTGTATGCATGTGCAGCCTGTGTGCAGGTTGGTGTGTGCGTGTGAGTGTGAGTGAGTGTGTAAAGAAGGTGATCAGGCTCCCAGGGCAGACAGCTCTGTCTGCTAATAATAATGGTTATTTTCTCCTCCTCTCGCTCCCTCTCTTTGCTCAGCGTTTGTGTCCAGGCATCCTGGCAGATAGATGTGCACAGATTACACCTTCTAATTGGCGCTGGCGGCTGTAGTTCAGTGTAGTTTAGTGCTGCGTGGACTGTTTTTTTACCTCGCGTTGATTTAAGGTAGTAATAATAATAACTTTAGAGTAATATACTTGTACTGTGGTGTAGTGAAGTGCGGTAGAGAATAGTGTAAATCATAGTTACACGCGGGGCTAAATAAATAAAAAAAACAAAAAACAATATTCCCACCCCAACCATGTATTTTTTGCTAATTTGATGGCCTGTGATAATGTCGGCCATGTTGACTTCTGGTCTGATCTGGTTGTCTGTAATAGTCAAATAGTAAAATGAATACATTTGTAAACTTAATCGTCATTGACACAGAGACTGAAATCGCAAGCCAGCTGCAGTTTTACCCTCAAGTGCAGCGGGATGGCCTGCGTCTATCTACAGGGATTTATCGAGATCTTTCTTCTGGTTCGTGTATCTACCACCGCAAACATTCACAGTAATTTATAATGGATATTTTCTCAGACCTATTGTCCAAAATACCACTCACAGCATGTCATGAATGGATCAATGAAATGGGTCTCAGTCGGTTAGTCGGTTACACACACATGCGCACACACACACTCATACGTCCCCTAATACACACACACACAGCTATGTGTTTTTTGTTTTTTCAAGCTACAGGAGTGGAGTATGCCGTGTGTATGAATGAATCAAGCCGCATAATACCTGACACCACCCATATGATGGATGATGAAGTTGTTAATGCGTGATATTATTGGAGACGACAGCGTGATCTGGTCCCTGCGTGATGATGCAACGGACCCCGGCTACGGGAGAGGGATTTCTATCTCAGCCTCTTGCATCGGCGGCTTTCCTGTCCCTCCGACATTCTGGAGAGAGAGAGAGAGAGAGAGAGAGAGAGAGAGAGAGAGAGAGAGAGAAAGAAAATGGTCTGAAAATGAAATACGACGTGTCATTGTTTGTATGTGCTGCGTATTTCGCGAAGGGGTCCCGTCTGCAGGAAAACGACGCACACGTGCACGTCAGCGTGTTTGTGCATGTGTGTGTGTGTG
>JAXDDW010000010.1:5910000-5952500 GCA_034670385.1 Hoplostethus mediterraneus | reverse complement strand
ACGAAACCTCAGCCACTTGATTACAGGAGAACAACAACAACAACAAAAAAATCAACTCCATATTGTCAGCATCACGTCCTAATTTGGATAACCTCCCCCAGAGAGACTTTGTAAATTGATTGAACTGCCACAGAGCCTGTACTTTCGACAAATTCACATCCAATTTCACCTCTGCTTTTTTTTTTTTTGGCACCGGGGTATCTTTTCCTGGTTGATTTGCATCAATAAACCTCAGTAAGCAAGGCATTGTAATGCCTAATTGGGCGGTAATGAGCTGTCGCATTATGCAGAGTGCTGAGGTTCAAGCTTATTAGTTGCTTGGTTGCCCATAACATTTTCCTGTCTTCCCTCTGCTACCTCGGTGCTGCACCATCGTCGGTGCGATCTCTCTCTCTCTCTTTTTCTCCTCCTCTGCTTCATCCCCATTTCTCTCTTAGTCTTTTCTTTCTACCCGTGTCTGGTTCTTCTCTCTCTCTCTCTCTCTCTCTTTCTCTCTGTCTCTCTCTCTGTCTAAAAATAGTCTCCTATTATCCAGGAGGCCGGGGCCATGTACAGTGTGGCAGCAATCAGCGTGGCGGCCATGCACATCAAGATTCACAATAGCTGTCATTCTGCTAACGCTAGCTAATATAATTCTCTCTACATTACTCAGAGCCGCAGTGAATGGAGGGTTATATTCTCGGCTAATCTAAATGAAAGAAAATAGAGGTGTATCGGTTGTATCGCCGTATATGCTGTCAGTCACTCCGCTAATGCTGCAGTACCTAATGCTGACTACGTTACTCGCAGCCCCGCTATAGTGAACAGGATGTTTTTTTTTTAATGTTAAGGCATAAGCTACACTTTGGTAAAGCTACTGTACCTGATATTAGCTTTATTGAGTTTTTCTCCTCAGACAAACCACAAAAAAAGGGATTTTGTCGCTGTTTGAAATTGCACAAAGATGAAATGTGCTTTGCTGCAGGGTCAAATAATTAATTTGCAAGTATTCTTGAAAGTTTAAACCTCCAATTTTCAAGATGTTTTTTTTCCCTGATTCAAAAGCGTTCAGAGTCGCCGATTCTAATGGAAAATATTTGAATAGATTGGTTAAAGCCTGATCTTGGTGTCAGAGGTGCCTTTAACCTACTCTTCCTTTAACCAACTCTCCTACTTATTAACAGACAAGCAGTTTTTTTTTTTACCGTACTTCAGTTGAGGGCGCAGGTTAAATGCTGAAGCGGATGGAACGAACGGTAACAAAAGTCAGGCAAATTAGATTTCGCCCCCGGATGAAGAGCAGGGCACTCGTTAGGCACCGAGAAGACCTCAGCCAACGAGACGAACGAAGTCTCCCGGGGACCCCGGCTCGTCGCCTCACGGGGCCCCGCAATTAGCACTGTAGGGAGGAGGGGGTGTGTGTTTGTGTGTCGGGGGCGGGGGGGGTGCGCTGTGTAAGCAGCATTTTCATCTTCCAATATGAATGCGGTAAGAAAGCAAAAAACGTGCCCTGAGGCGACTGTTGACATTGCGTTCAGAGCCGCACTGTACTGAGCGCCTCAGTATTGTTGTAATGTATTTATATAACGCTGCTAAACGGCGAGACCTGTTCCACATTCATCTACATAAAGGAGTACTGTATTGCCTGGGGGCGGAAACACACACACACACACACACACACACAAATTAGATCGTTAAGCAAAAGCCCCCCCCGCCCCCGCCACCCCAAACCCCTCAACTCCCCCTGCATTTAATGTCGATTCCCCTGTTCACTTGTCACTTGTGATTGCCACAAAGCAAGGCACCATATGCCATTCTGTTTGTAAGTGCGACCACCCCCCGTGTACTCAAACACACACACACACACACACACACGCGCACACAGTTTTCCCGTCGCAGTCAAAGACAACGACAAAGTGCGATTCCCCTCAGCAAACGGCTCTCAGATGATGAAAGTGAGTGTTTTCTGCCTCTGATTTTTGATGTGCAGCGTGGATGTGATCAGACAGGCCTCACGCTGCCTCTCTCTTCCCGTCTCTCTCTTCCTCTGCATAATGCCGTCTGTTTCCATTCCCCCCCTGCTGTAAAGGGAAACACTCACAGTAGACGAGCGCAAACAGTTTCCAGCTGCTAGCTAATTCTCTATCTGTTAGTCTGACTAACAGGTGCTTGGCGAGGGAACGGCAACTTTTACCTGCAGAGCTGATGGAAAGTCAACCCCCCCCCACCCCCCCAGTCCCTTCGCCACACCCACAACCTGCGTGTTGCACCTCAGCCAGTAGGTGCAACGGCGGCTTACTCACCCTGGACTGTGATTGGTTGAAGAATCACAAACAACATGGACTTTTGTACAGAGAAACATCTGGCTATGTGACTGCCTACATGCATCCTACTTAGACTAGTGCCGACTGCGTAGTTGGCTACCTGGCTGGCCGACTGACTGGAGGGGAGACTTACTGACTAACCAGCTTGCTCGCTAACTGGCTCGCTGACTCACTAATTAACTGACTCGGTAGCTGGCTTACTGTCCGCCGACTGACTGATTGACTTACTGTCTGCTGACTGGCTAACTGACTCATCTGTCACCGGATGTGTTTCCGTGGCTGTGCGGAGGGGAACCCTCACTCCTGATGTCAGCACACTGACTGTCTGACTGACAGACACATTTCCATTTTTTCCCATTAGCTCTGATATGGAAGGAGATGTGCCTGGAAAGAAATAGATAGAAATAGTCTGTGTGTGCGTGTGTTTCTTTCCGCGCACACACACACACACACACACACTTTATATAATGTCCACTCATGCTTGTGTGTATAATAAATTGAAATGGAAGAGCTCTCACCTATCCAGTCTCTATCATCCTTATTGACCGGGCCGTGTCTCTCTCTTGTCTGTAATGTAAACGCGGTGTAGAAGGTATGAGGAGCACGTTCCTGATAATGAGCTTCACCAATTTATATTTATACCTTCCTCACTTTTCTCGAGGCTTGAAAGTTACTCTGCCGTCTCCTCCCCTCCATCTACATCTCTCCTCCGTGACTGAAGTGGAAACAGCAGGTATTCCTAAGATTGTATCAGCGCACGCTAATGAACTGTATCGTCTGGTACGTGAGCCAAAGTTAAATAAAAGTTAGTTTCATCCTGAATCCATTCACGACTGATCTGAGATCAGGTCTTGATACAAACACAACAAAACCTGAATTATTTAATTCTTTTGAAGCTGAAAAACATTTCTACGCGCAGTTTTTGTAAACACTGTAAATATGCAATGAAAATATAATTCTATGATGTGATGGATGTTAGAAAAAGTGTATTTTTTTGTAAGTTGAAACCTCACGTGAAAATGGCTCCATGTATATGCTTGAATAGTGTGATGGCTGTCCAGGCCTTGAGAAAGATGTGTCAGAGACATTAGTCTTGATTTTTGTCAATGATGTGATTTTGTACAAATGGAAATGTATGAGGTGTGTGCTTGCACGTGTGTGTGTGTGTGTGTGTGTGTGTGTGTGTGTGTGTGTGTGTGTGGTGACTCATAAACCACAGCAATGAAGGCCGTCTGTGACAGCTGCAACATAATAAGATTACCACTCCTTCAATGTGGGCATGTGTATGTGTTTGTATGCATGCGGGCCTGCATAAACGTGTGTGTGTGTGTGTGTCTGTGTGTGTGTGTGTGTGTGTGTGTGTGTGTGTGCTTGTGTTAATGTCCGGTCATTTGGACTGGGTCCAGCTCTGGTCTAGCATTGGTGGACCTGTCAGCATGTGGCCAGAACACATTCATTCAGTTTGACCCCGTTACCGTGTCACTCCTCTGCTGCAGACAGCCCAAAGGCAGGGGCAATACTCCTGTGTGTGTGTGTGTGTGTGTGTGTGTGTGTTGGTATGTGAAACTCTGTAAGTGTGTGTGTGTGTGTGTGTAGGTTTGTTCACAGAGGGTTAACTGAATTAAGGTAGGAGGGTTTTAAAAGGAAGAATAGCGTGTCAGTGTGTCACACAGGCTGTGCTCCATATAAAGCATCAGCCTTCACATCTTTTCCTTTCATCTTTCATTCTGCACCTTCTTCCTCTCTCTCTCTCTCTCTCTCTCTCTCTCTCTCTCTCTCTCTCTCTCTCTCTCTCTCTCTCCGGCCTTTCCTGTTGAATGCTCTGAAGCTAATTAATGTTGAAAAGACATTTTTGAGCGAAATCTTTCAATTGCTGTTTGGCTTCCCCCCGGGGGCCGTCGTATCACACCCTGGGTTCTGTATCTTGATAACTGCAGCTTCTCCCTTTTCACATCATCCATTTAGGTCGTTTTTTCCAAGTTCTGCTGTTGCAGTAGAATCATTTCTGCTTTAATACTGAATTCAGTACGTGTGTGCGCACAGGCTCGCGTGCACACGTGTAAAATATGATCCTGTTCTATCGGGGGTGAAAATAATGTTATCTGTGTTACACAGGATTTCAGAAGATTAAGATTGTCTATTGTTTTTTCCCCACAATGCTATCAGAGTTTGTTTCACACACCCCTCTGAGATACGCGCCTCAATACAACCTCAGTGTTTCACAGGGTCATCAGCAGTGCATCATCAACCTTAGGGGTTCAGTGCCAGCGACCTCAGTCAGGCTGTATCTCTAGGCCCCCGTGTGTGTTTTACCCCTGTGTGTGTCTTCAGTGTGGGTATCCTGTCCAACACAATGGCATTTTGGCACGTCCCAGCCGGTCTTATCAGAGTCTCTCAGAGCTCTGTGGCGTTGCGAAGGTCATCCTCACCACAGGAGGCAGACTCCCTGCAGCGCTGTTTGCTCTGTCCCTTTGACTCCCCACAGGCCTTTGATGATGGTGAGGACCCTCTTTCTTTGGGTCTGTGTGTGTGTGTGTGTGTGTGTGTGTGTGTGTGTGTGTGTGTGTGTGTGTGTGTGTGTGTGTGTGTGTGTGAAGAGACTCTCTCCAGGTCAGGTCAGAGGTCAGTGTCACAGTCTTGAGACAGAAAAGGTAGTTCCTCTTCTTAATTACAGAACCTGAGCAAATACAGGAAGCAGAGAGAGAGAGAGAGAGAGAGAGAGAGAGAGAGAGAGAGAGAGAGAGAGAGAGAGAGAGAGAGAGAGAGAGAGAGAGATGGAAAGGGTAGGAAAGGGGAGGGAAGGATTGCACAGAATGTCCTCAACCTCCTCATTATCTCCTGGGCTGCCTATGGCCTCATGTAGAGTCGGCTCACCAGGCTTCATTACTGTAAGGAGACTATCTTAAGGGAGGAATGGCAGGCTTCCAGTTGGCTCCATCTACCTGTCAATCACTCCAGTCTAATCTTAGCTCTGCCCCTCAGTGCTGCCCATCATTTCCTGGCACCGTGGAAACGAGCAGATTCTGTCTGGCTGATTCCCGTAGAATGGATAAGGACCTTAATGGACGGACTACTCAATTATGCAATGATGTTGTGTTGGGTTGTACTCTGCTCTGCTCCGGCCTCTCGTTCTCTTCTCTTCTCTTCTCTTCTCTTCTCTTCTCTTCTCTTCTCTTCTCTTCTCTTCTCTTCTCCTCTCTTCTAGCGCTCCATTCTGCAAACACGTGACGTCAATTCAACTCTTCCAATGTGTTTTTTTCTCAACACGACGAGAGACATTCACCACTAAGCTAGATTTCTAGGGATTTATTGTACGTGGGTTAAGAAAAGAAAAGGCTACATAATACAGCCACCTTCAGGGACATGTGCAATACACATAATGAGAGCAGACGAATAGTCTCCTCTAATCATACGTAGACACATTTGCGCACGTGCGTGCACGCACACGCGCGCGCACACACACACACACTGCTGTCTGCCACACTGCCTGTCATTCTCTGCTGTTGTCACAGTAACCATCTCACCTTCCCTCCACAGTCCCGCCCTAATGAGTCTATGAGGACAGAGAGAGAGAGAGAGAGAGAGAGGAGAGAGAAAGAGAGAAAGACACAGTAGCAGGGAGGTAGAAGAGAGATGCAGACACAGAGAAAAGGAGCGATATATCACAGGAAAGACAGCACCATGGAGGCAGAATTGCCATTGTCTTGTATCTCCTCTCTGTCAACTGGCCAGAGCATCCTTCCAGAAAAGAAAGCCACTGCCATGCCAGCAACATTCGCTGATTACACTGTCTGCTCATGACCGCATCACAAGTTCACTTTGCTGCCTGTGCATTTCCATATAAATCCAATAACATTATCGTTAATAGATAATTACCCTGCACCGGCAAAACTGTGACCGCAAACACAGATTAAAATTCAATTAAAGGTAAATGTGTGTGTCGGCGCTGCCTGTTCGGCTTTGCTGAGTGGCTCCATTTAAAGCCAATAAATCACATTCAGTGATTATATCTAATGTACATATACACATTACCTTTATGGGAGCCAAAATAACATTCATAACGACAGATAGATAGATAGATAGATAGATAGATAGATAGATAGATAGATAGATAGATAGATAGATAGATAGATTGTTATGTACTTGTATGTGTACTTGGTATTGCCAGAGGGTTCACCTGAAGCAACCTGTGCATTTTATTGGTGTTTTATTGGTTGTTATTGGCGATTAGCCCAGGTTTAATTGAGGCTTCGCATGGCCAACTAATTGTTTGTGTGATTAGCTAGCATCTCATTGGGATGGTCATTAACAGCCAGAGGGTCTCACATTTAACCTAAACCATGTCCCACTACTACAGTAACATTTAAAAGGGTTACTGGGCTCAGCTGTACCGTCTTTAACACTGACAGAGGCCACGAGTGTACTTCATGATTATTCTCTCAAGGACGGGTCTGCAGGCTTCCACGGTACTTTGTGATCATCAGATAGTTTGTAGCTTCTACGTTTTGTCACCTTGTCCTCCTAAACTCATGGGGCCTGGGGGCGGGGCCATTTGCTCTTGGCCAATCATCTGCCCTCGGTCAAACTCCACATGCATGAGGAATAAAGACGAGAGGGATATCGCGGTGTGCAGACGCCACCTCCTCAACTTTTATTGATCCATACACAGTACATACAGATACATATTCAATCATTCAATGACACACTCCAGTCTCACACACACACACACACACACACACACACACACACACACACACACGCAGGCCTCTTTTCTTGCACTCACTCTTTAAAAACAAGCATTGCTTATTGCTGAGTTTAACTCATTTGTCTTATCAAACACGTGCACACACACACACACACACACACACACACACACACACACACACACACACACACACACATGCATTCATTTGTATGATGAATATCCCTACATTCTTCTACATTCCCTACATCAGTCCTCACCTTGCGGTACTATTTGCTCCCTAGCAACTCTCCTTGTCAATATTTACTATCGTCTGCCTCTGCCATGTGAACGGCAGCCTTTGCCGTGCTCCCGTTTCTCACCGTCAACTTAATTAGTCACATATCTCCGTTTAATTACATCAAGTGGAAGGAAGTTGCAATCTGAAGTAGATCAAATTAAGCCCTATGCAAATCCTGGAGTGTCTTGTTCTCGGTCTCTGTGGCAACAATCTCGCTATCGCCCTTATTTCTGTGGGGAGGAGTCACGTGAGGCTTGTCATCAGTCGCTAAATGAAATCTTAACACTGGAAATCACCCCCATTAGGCTGGTTAAGTGGTTGACTGTCTGCTTAAGTTCCCAGTGAGAAGTGACTAATCTCCCTTGTGTGTGTATGAGAGAGAGAGAGAGAGAGATGGAGAGAGAGAGAGAGAGAGAGAGGGAAAATGTGGTAAAGTAGAAAAATGTAGGGTGAAGTCTGCAGCCGCGATGCTGCAATTTCTACTCATGTACCTGTATACTGTCACATGTCACATGTTGCAACCAGGGAATGATTTCCAATCAAAATGTTTGTAACAGAATTTGATCCACAGTTATTCATTCAACTAAATGTAATTTGATCAAATATATCTGAAGTACAACTTGATAAGGCAGGTGGTTTTCCCATGGTGCTATCACCGAGGCTCTGTGGCCATCAGGAGGCCAAGTCAGGTTAGACACTCAGGGATGAGACACGTCACTCCTCCACTCTTCATTCATTCATTCATTCATTCATTCAACTACAAATCAGGTCCTTTATTCGGAACTATGTAATTAATAAAAGGAAATAAAACTTTTTTGAGCATTTTGAACATTAACTATGAATCATCAGACCTTAGATGGACATTTTTACACAACTCCCACAATCCTCTTTGTGTGTTCGTAAACATTATCAGAAACTGGGGCTGGTGTTCACAAAGTCACTCTGACTTCATGTATACACGTGAAGAAAAAAATATAGACAAGAACGCACACCCTATACCCTATACTTTTGTATATAAACTATACAAAAGTAAATAAATATAAAAATCAAATTTTTCAAATTTAACTGCATTTCTATGTACAATTTATGTACTATTCTGTATATTGTATTTGCATACATACTTTGCTTCAAACAATAGTAAAATAACAATGTTTGGGCAGACCCCACCTTCGCCTTAATATTGTGCTACTTATATTGTATTACTTATACATGTGATGTAACGTGAATTTGCCACACCCTGATGAAGGCTTTGGCCTGAAACGTTGGTGGTATTTCAATTTATTAAATCACTGCGAGGAGAGAAAAGTCCGACTTTCATTTACTTTTTCATACTTCATTCATACATGCGCCATCAAGATAAAGAAAAAAACCAAAACCAGTGAACAACAGGGATGTGATGACTGTATGTAGCCTTTTCACCAGCTTCATCTGGGTACCTGGTTAGGAGGAGCCACTCGGGAAGGCTCCGAAAACTCAAACTGAGTCCTGAATCTGTCAGCTAACTTTTACCCCTGAGTGTGACACTGTGGCAGGAGCAAGCCATGGCAACGTGACCTTTGGTGCATGTACACAATCCCAGAAAGCAGCCTTTAATTAATATGCCTTGGTGAATGAGAACTGTGACCTTGTGCTGTGTGGATTTCTCCTACCAGCTTCAGCCACACCATCATTAAAATTCCAGCCAGGGCCTTCTGTCTTTCTTTCTTTCTTTCTTTCTTTCTGCCTCACAAGCCCGTGCTCTCCCTCCCTCCCTCTCTCTCCCCTTCCCCTTCTTCCGTCCTCTCTCCACACACATGAGAAATGCATAAACCAAGTGGTGCTGGGATTCTGGAGAGCACACACACACACACACACACACACACACACACAGCCTTGCCTGACAGTTATGAGGGGATAAAAGTGAATTTGGGAAGGGCAGCTGCTATGAGGATCCTTCTCAGGCATCACCCGTGCCGGGCTGCATTTCAGAATGTGTCATGAAACGGTGATGACAGGGTAACGGTGGGGTTTGTATTCATAATTGATCTTTTCTCATTTCCAACCTTGTGTGTTTGTACTATCCTCTAATCCTATCCTAATGTGACATGTTTTGACTTACTTTGTGTGTGCAAATAAGCAAAACTTTCAACGGTAAAACCCCCAGAATTTAAACCCAAATATTAGTAGACACCATGACAGCTTCTGTATGTCTCATACAGGATTTGTATATGGGGATTTTAATCCACTACATGTGCTTTACATGGACGGGGTGAGGGGGGGGGGGGGGGGGGGGGGGTCATTCGCTCTCATTGGTCTGTGGAGGCTGTTGTTTGCTGACCATGTGGTCCTCTTTAATCCAATCCATGAAACAGCTGGCCATTGTTCACCAGTAGCCCGGATGATCCCCAAACAGTAAATAATGCATTATGAGGCCAGCTGCACAAAACTCCTCAGGGGGTCATGGGTATTTTTGTATGCAGTGGAGGGTAAAGTTGCCTAAACCAAGATGAACTAAACTCAGATTATCCACCTTTTTATTTTGTGAATTTGACTTTACCCCTCCATTTTAAGATGATATGAATCTGTACCATATCATTGTATAGTATATACATGATAATAACTTATAGACTGGTGCAAGTTACATCAATATTTTCTTTTTTTTATCCAGAAAATATAACAGAAATGAATCTTACTCTGTCATTATCATGGTTTTTTAAATATAATATTGGTAGGTGTTATCACTGACTGGAGTTCATAGTTTACTCACCATGTTTTCTTTACCAGTGACAGCATCACATGACTGAATGGACAGTCACTATGAGCCCCGAGATTAAATTGTGCTTGGTCTTTCTGTGGGATTATAGTTTGGATTAAAGTAAAATCCGAGTCTGCTAGTTTTGTTCTGTAGTGTTGGTAGACACTAAGTGGCTTCCATTAAAGATTAAAGAGAGCTAATTTGTGTCACAATCTGACATCAATGACGGTCTGCATCTGGCTGCTCCCGCTCTGGGTATTCAGGCGGGCCGGGAGAGGCGGAGGGAGGGAGAGAAGGAAGGAGGAACGGAGGCAGCCAGAGGAAGAAGAGAGAGATAGAGAGAGAGCAGCTTTCTCAGACAGCTGGTGATGTGCAGCTGTCTAGGAGGCTGGATTACTCCCCAAAGTCTGGCCTCTCAGAGAGATGGGGAGAGGGAGAAGAAAAGAGAGAGAGAGAGTGAGAGAAATAGGAATGGAGACAGAAATGGGGACAGAGGAAGCAAATGATGATGGCAGAGGGAGAAGGAGATGGGGCAGGGGAAGGAAAAAGAAACAGATAGAGACAGAGCGATAGGGAACAAAAAGAAACAGCAAGAATTATGGAGACAGAGAGGGCGAGCGAAAGTGACAGGGAGTGAGTAAAAGAGAGAGAGAGAGAAATCATCAAGAGAGATAAACAGCAGGCAGAAGAGAGATCAAAACTCATCAGCCTGTCCCTGTAGACACCGCGAAGTTATGCTTTATTACAGTGAGGCTATGCTGAGTTAAACAGATCCTAGATCTGTATGTCACTTCTAGCTTTAAAGGCAATTTGACTGAGATGCGTTGCTACTGCGGTCTGTAAGAGAATATCACACACTGACATATTGAACCATCACTGAGACGCACTGACCTTTTGGTTGACAGGAGTAATTATTATCACTGCGTTAGTCTTTACTACCAAACAGTAACTAAGTCGACTACATCCACGTTGCTCCGTCTTCACATGCATCATTTTAGTTTCATGTGTATCTATTACATGTTGAATGTAATAGATACATTGAATGTTGAATGTACACATGTACAGTTTCTGTATTTCATATGTCCTGCACTGTCCCTCTGCACTGTATATGAGGTCCTGTTTTCCGTGCGCCAGTAACTCGGAAAATAAACGTCTCTTCTCTAGCATTGCCGAGTAAACCTCCCTGTGCATGAATTGTACTTTGAAATGTAAGGGTTTCTCTGCACCAGTGTCAACAAGAAAACGTCCTGGGCATTTTTTTTTTCTTCATTTAAACTGATTTTGATTCTGATCAAAGTGAACATGATATCCTCTCTAGCTCTGAACACAATTCAAGGCCAGTACCAGCTGGAGATAAATAGCAGATGCTACCAAAGAACAGGAGCCGTAGCTGGCTGGCAGGCAGGCTAGTATAATAATAAGACTGTCTTCTGCCCGTGTGTTCCCCTCAGACTGAACTAATATAGTTTTTGCTGGGTAATGATACGCAAGCTCACATTCCCCCGTAATTGATCCTGCCGGCTACGGCCACACACTAACGAGCTAAACGAGGAGGAAAACCCTCCTAGCGATGAGAGAGATAGAGAGACAGAGGGAGAGAGGGAGAGAGGGAGCTAGAGTTTAGACAAGCAAATAAATGCATGTGAGTCAAACTAAGGTGAGAGAGGAAGAAAGGATGGGGGGGGAAACGCTGCTACTAATGCAAAGACACTGAGGGCTTGATCCGTTACTATGACGGCAGCATGCTGTAAGGAGATCAAAGCAGGTAGTGTAAAATGGTTGAAGAGTGCAGGAGCTGCTTGAGTATTCACTTTCTTTTTTTCTCTGAGAGAGAGAGAGAGAGAGAGAGCAGTGCGGACAGAGCACCAGTGCACACTACCTCTTTCATCTTTGACAACATCCACTGGGGGATTGGGCTATTGTGAATTTGGAGTGAAATATTTCAAAGTGGTGCAGGAGCAGAGCTGGAGCAGAGCTGGGGCCGGGCTGGGCCGGGCCGGGCCAGGCCGGGCTGGGCTGGACGTCTTGGCCGGGTTCAGGCTGTGTTTCAGAGAGATGAAACACACCTGGTTCCCAGCTTTCCCCCTGATTAGACCATGTTTTGTACCTGATACCACCGGCTGGTGAATCTAGTCTTTATTTAATGACTGAATGATGATAACAGATCCTTGGTGCACCTTTCTATCTGGAGAAGGCATCAAAGGCAGACCTTTCATTATCTCACAACTGAATCAACATTCAGACATAAATGCATCTGTCTTTATTCTTTATCTAGATTCTTTATCAGGATATATTGGTGTAGCTCTCAAATATCAAATACTGTGTATGTATTGTATGTACAGCCTAACCCGTCTCTCCTCTGCCTTCTTCTTTCATGCTCCCCTCATCTTTCTCCTGGAAACAGGTACGTCTTATTGATGTCCTATTGTGGGTAATGTTGATTTGTGTCCACAGGACGGGCTAATATCTGCACATTGTGAGAACCGCATCGGTGATTCCTCCGCGCCTCTTAATCAATATCTCTCAGATATACACTGCTCATACTGTAGCAAACGAGGGGACAGAGACAAACGAGCTAAACTCAGCAAAGCATAAACAATGCCCGTCTTGAAAGAGTGGGTGTAAGAAAAAGGGGGCCTGTGTTTGTGTGTGTATGTGTGCTTCTCTATGCTGTGTGTGTGTGTGTGTGTGTGCATCTGTGTGTCTGTCTGTGTGTGTGTGTGTGTGTGTGTGTGTGTGTGCACGCGCCTACTGTTGTCTGCCGAAACGGAGATGGAAGCTGCTGAATATTCATGCCGTCTGCGCTCGGTTGGGGCCGAGAGATAAGACGTTTATGTTCTGGCAGCCAGAGAGGGAAGGAGGGGGTGAGTGGGGGGGGGGGGGGCGGTGGTGCTGGTGGTGTTGGGGGGAGGGGGGGGGGGGGCAATGGGCGCATCGGAGACGTGTCGACATCAGTGGTTTAATGGCTTGAATCTAACTCGGGCCAATTAAAAGGCATGCCGCGTGCGCCGGGGTGGGCTCCCATTCATTTCGGGGGAAATTGAGGTTGAAATGAGCCGTTGTCAGGCCACGTGGCCGCTGTGCATACTGAGCGGCGGGCCCGCAGTGGCTCTCCAAAGGGTGGATAGAGGAGAGAGGAGGGTCTTTGTCCAAACGGGGAGACTATGGACAAGGAGAGCCACTGTTCGCTTTGAGAAGGAGAGGAAGGGGAGAGGAAGGGATGCACAGAGAGAGAGAGAGAGGAGCAGCGAGGGAGGGAGCGAGGGAGGGAGGGAGACAGATGCAGAGAGATGGAGGGGAAAGAGGAAGGTGGAGAGAAGTAGGGGGGGGGGGGGGGATGACAAGAGGCCAGAGAGGAAGGCACAGAAAGAATGACAGCTGTATCGGAGAGAATAAGAGAGAGAAATGCAAGAGGGAAAAACAGAGGTAGAGAAAGGAAAAAGATGAATACAGACAGAGGAGCATAGAAGAGAGCCAAACAGGACAGGAAGACAGGAAGGGAGAGGAGAGAGAGAGAGAGGAGAGAGACGCTCATGTGGGCAGGGAGAAAGAGAGGGAGCGATAAAAGAGAGATGTAAAGAGGCAGAGAGAGGGAAAAGATATGTACTGATATCAAAAGAGAGAGAGAGCGAGAAACAGAGAAGAGAGAGAGAGAGAGAGAGAGAGAGAGAGACATATGGATGCATAGATAAAGAGCAGGACATTCACAGGGTTGCCTCCTGGTACAGTAGCACTGGCCCTCCTGACGTCAGCTGGACAGCACACTGTGGAAGTGCTGACTGGGCCCTGGGCGTGCACACACACACACACACACACACACACACACACACACAGCATTTGCTTGATATGCTGTGATGTACAATTTTCACGAGTCGTCTTGGCAGGCATTTTGTGTGTGTGTGTGTGTGTGTGTGTGTGTGTGTGTGACAGACTAGGAGCTCCATTATAACAGATGCCCTATCAGTTCCCATGCCCAGATAGCACAATTCCCGTCCATGCAGTCACTCTATATCATCAGCAGTTTGCAAAATCATTCACTCATCACGCTCCCAGATGAGTGCATGTTTCTGACTGCTAACAAGCCCCTTGTCAAATAAAACAACCAAACATTTTTCACCATCATGAGTCCTCAGCGTCCAAATCCAGATTTGAGCTGCCAGGGGCGATTATGTCACAGCATCGTCCTATCCAGAAATAGATCCACGCTGCTCAGAGTGTATCACTTCCTGTTTGGTTCCCCAGTCCGCTCGTGTGATTGGACGATAACGCGTATCCCTTTGAGCCTCGGAGCCAGGGCGGCTGAGGAGTCTACATGCGACCTTTGGTTAATGTCAGACGTCATAGGCTTTTATGTCACCCCCAGACAACAACATGACATGATAGGAATCTTTAGTGACTTTTTTTTTCCTGGAGTGTGGTCTCCTCCACAGAGGAGCGCAGGGCCTCATCAAGGATATTTCAGAGCAGGCGGGCAACATTAATTATCCTTGTGAGTGGTCTTGATGGACGAAGGGCAGCCAGCTGGAAAGGAGGGGCCACACAGGCGGCAGTGGCGGTGTGTGTGCGTCTGCGTGTGTGTATACTGTCTGTGAGGACTACTACAGAGGTACTGACAGGGAGTAGGGGAGGTATGCAGGGTGATTTCATCCCCACCACCAGGACACAAACATTGGTTTGAACTTTCTGCATCTCAGAGGCTTTTTGATATGCATCTCTTTGACAAAGGCCCGAGTCTACCAGACGCAAAGCACTCTCGCCCAGACAAATCTCAAAGCACAAAGAAAGGCCCTCCATTATCACAAAAGCACAGCTTTTGAGTGTGTTCGGTGGGCACAGTGAAGTCTACTGAAGTTCACAGCAAACAGTATCAATATTTCAAACCTGCAAACTTTGGAAAAAGAAAGTGAAGACAGGAGAAGGAGATGTGACGCAGTGGAACAAGGCTTTGTAGAAGATATGATATTAAAGGGAAGCACCACTTAAAGGATACACTGACTTTTTGGGAAGTTGCTCAACTTATTTTAAACATGTTACTGCTACATGTCTTATTATCTTACAACGTGTCATTGTGTCTGTAGAGAGCTCTGTCCTGTGAGTGGGTGTTTGTGTTTTTTGGGTAAGTTGACCAATGGGCCAGTCAGTGTAGTCCTTTAAGAATCCTTATATATTATGGCACGTCGTCATGTCATCAGGTATAAACTGAGAAAGAATTTTCTCTTTCAGAACTGCTGAAATAAGAAGTTGATATGAATAGAAAAACTCAAACAATCGGTAGATCCTCAAAATCACTCTCCTCCTAATTGTCTAGGCCATGAGAATAACACACACACTGAATTCAATGACTGATTCAAAGGTCCGTCACACATCTTATAATAGAAAGCCATAGATTTTGGCCATTTATAGATGAACACAGTCCATCCAGGCCACTGATAGAAGCGAGTACAAGTAGAAAACAGATTTGTGAAACATACATGGCTTGTGCGGGAATCGGGGATGCTAGCCCCGCCCCACCGTGTGTATATCTGAAGAGAGTACATAAACAGGCCTCAGGCTACAGGTTGTTTCTAGAATGAAATCTTGTGTGTCGTGTGTCATCTGCTTCGCGGAGCTCTGATACTCCTGCCCTTCTCTTTTATACCCCCTATCTCCCTTTCTTATCATTTACTGACCTGCTGTTTCTCTCTCTTTTTCATCTCCCACTCTCTCTCTCTCGTACACACACACACTCACACACACAGATGCAACCCCTCCATCTCTCTCCCTCCGTGATCTCCCTCTGACCTGCTCTCTCAGGTAAATTAGGGCCTAAGGCGTGTGTGTAAGCCAGAGTACGTCTTTGACCCGTTTACATGCCTCATTGAGTCATTTTCTGTAAAGAACAGCAGGGCTGTATTGTGAAATGGATGTTGTTGTTGCCGTTGCTGCTCAGTATCAAAGCACAGACATGACGGTTTTGCTGGGGGCCATATCTGTCAGAAGTGCTATACGCAGTTATGTGGGTTATTTCAAGTTGCTATGTACTGTAGGCCAGATTTAGCCTAGATTCAGAACGGGATCATTTGGTGTTTTGTTTCCTTGTGTCATTGCTTACTAATGTCAAAATACCACTGCTGGAAAATGTTGGGGTATTGGCATAAAGGACGTTATGTATCCAAATTCTGGAGAGGAAATAGTATTGAAGGGATATTTTATGACTATCATTGTAGTATTTTTGTATGTATCTATTATGTCCACCATTGTGACCATTGGGACAGATAGGAAAAGAAAAACGTGTACTTTGCACAACAGCGCGTTCTCTTTCATTGTGATGTAACAATGCTCATTCTCTTTCATTGTGATGTAACAATGCTCATACTCCACAGTAGCATCAGCTACAGCTAGATGTGAAACCATATTCCCACACAGTTCAGTCACTGTACTGTGCTGCCATCTTAAGAGGATTGCGTATTTGCTGACCTTTTCCAAAAGCTTTTAAAAGGGCAGCGATCAATAATGGTATATTCTCCGATCGCTGCATAATTTATGATAAATGCTGTCAATACTTTTGATAGCTTGGCTTTTCTCTCTGATACAGTCGATTGATAGATTTACACCCCATTGGTTATGGTACTCTGGGTCCACTCATCATGAACGTGTGAAGAAGAGTTTACCCTTCTTTCTAAGTTGATATGGTGATATAAATATGTACATTATAGTGAGGCAGACTGATGTGAGTTACATGAAAATGTCTGTTGCAGTAAATAAAACATAATTAAGTCTTAAAGTGAGATTGTTTTTTGGTTTGTTGTGGTGGTTGTTTGCCTCACGGTGCCCCGTGACTGGGGTTCATAGCTGATCCACCTCTAAGGTAACCACTCCACGCCTACTCTCAGGCAGGAGGGCTTCCAACTCGCTAAAGATTCTAGCTATTTTCCATTGCCGTCTTTTGTTGACATGGATTAGAAAATAATGGAAGATTGTGTCGAAGATTGTGTTGTTTGTTGTGAGCGATTGACCCACAGCTTGATACTGGAGATATCTGAGCCCAGAGCGTGTGGATGGATCGATGGTATTGTTACGGCTGTGGGCGGATTTGCTGGGTCTGGTGGTATATGTGTGTGTGTGTGTGTGTGTGTGTGTGTGTGTGTGTGTGTGTGTGTGTCTGTATGTGTGTGTGTGTGCTGATGCAGACCAGGCCAGTGTGTTGCTGTGAGTGCACCCCCCAGTGTTGAAGCAGGGCAGCTGAAGGCAGCAAGCAGCAGTTCTCAATCACGGCATTAACGTGCAGTAGTTGACGCACAGCACACTCTCCAGTCAAGTTGGGGAGACTATTACTGTTTACGTTTGCATTGTTTTAACCTGTGCGTCCATGTGTATGTCTGTGTGTGTGTCTGTGTACTGTGTGTGACATCTATATGTGTGTATACCAACCTTGGTTCGTGTTTGGCAACTAAATCAATGTGGGTAAGGTCAGGGTAAGGGTTTGGTTCATGGTTCAATAAGAAAAACCTTTGCTGAAAATAAAGACTTTAATCATCGCAGAAAAATTCATTTTTTTCGGTTTTCATTTTTTACCATGCTATTTCAATGTGAAATTACTGCCTGTCATACAAAATGACACTGCATTCATTTAATAACTATAACTACACACTTGATATGAACAGGCTCGTGTATATGTCTGTGTATTTCTGCACCGCATGTGTGTAGATCTGTATTATATGTGTGTATCTGTATTATATGTGTATATCTGTATTATGTGTGTATATCTGTATGTCACAGTGCGAGTGCTTTTGCCTGTACAAAGCAACGTAAGGAATCGATTATTGTGGGGGCCTGCCAGCTCTGTTTGCCGGATGCAGGAGAATACATACTGTAGCAGGGGAGAGCCATCAGTTGCCCTGACAACACCGGCGCCTGTCAACACCTCCGTCTTAATAGTGACAAATTGTACTTATTACATCAGCGTTAATTCCCCCCGATCTCCCTCAGATGAAGATACTTAGCCCCGCGCTGATCAAATTGTGTCAGCGTAATTACTGGGAACAGAACCCTATTAAAAACCAGGGCCTCAGACGCACTGTCCAGACTCATCCACAGGCCTATCACTCAACATGCATCTCTGGGTAGGAGGCAGGGAGGGAAGGGAGAGAGGACAGAGGGAGGGAGGGATGGAGGGGAGATTGAGGTGGGGGAGCAAGTGAGCGTTGTGTGTGTGTGTGGGAGGAGGGGGGCGAGGCAGGGGGGGAGGCAGTGGGCAGAAAGTTGCAGGATAGTTTATGTTTCCGAGGCAGGTCTATGTACATGCAGATGTGACCACTGTAGAAATCCCACTTTCTGATTGCCGCACTGGTGCTGCATTCCCAAGAGGAATTGCTGTGAAAATCCTGCGGCAGTAGTGCAGGATAAATGCAAGATTTGGGGACTTTTCTTTTTCTTTACTACTGTACGTATAGATGAAGAGGGGAAATCAGATTGAAAGAGAGAGAGAGAGGTGGGGGAGAGCAGCAGGGTACTGAAATAACTTGATTACAGAAAAGCAAGATGTTTACGTCTCTGCTGAAGATCTTTCAGTTTACCTGACAATCCAAACTGGAGATTTGTTAATTAACTTTGATATTATAGATTATTATCATGATTACTAATCTCTTACAGCTCTACCATTAATTACTTTAATTCTATAAAGCCATACACTTCTGGATATGAACCTGTACTGCCAAGATGGGATTCTCAGCCCCCTAGAGTGAGAGGAAACCATTTGTTTGATGGAACAATTTCATTTATCTAAGGGAGACGTTTGGGAGTGGCATTTTATTGGGAAGTCAAATGAGCAAACATCCACTGGCTCCCAGGGGGAGAAGTCAGTAAACGCGGACTATACAAAAAACAAATGATTAAAATTTTAAATTTCATTAAAGCTTCAGCCTAGTTTTACAATAACCGCAATTACCATAAGCAATTTTCACAGCTCTATAGATATGGATTTAGTATTGCCAGTAACTCAATGGTGAACTCTCTCTCTCTCGCTCTCTCTCTCGTTTGTTGGTCCTGAATGGTATTCACAAATTAGTGTCGTCTGATGGAAATGTGCTAATTGCTGTTGTTAAGCTGCTGCAATAATTAGGTTATGATGGCAGACTGCTCCACATGTTGCATGTGCATGCATGGAACGCAAATTGTACTTATTACATCAGCGTTAACACACACACACACACACACACACACACACACACACACACACACACACACACACACACACACACACAATTTAGCAGCCCAGAGCCAACATCCTCTCCCTAGTATTGTGGGAAAAGAAGGCTAGATTTAATTACTCATTTTACTATCCATCTGTGGGTATTATTTTACAAAGATGGAGTCAAACAGAGTACTACAGTTGACAACAGTGTCTCCAGCTGTGGGTTATAAAGATGGTTTATTAAAAATTACATATACACTGTAATGTAGCAAGGCTAAATAAATGATTAGACTAGTTAGCTGGCTGGTTGGCCGTGTAAATGTGTTTGAAGGAGCATGGTAGGAGGAATAGAAAGCAGGACGCCTGAGGCGAAGGGCTGGTGTGGGCTGAGCTGGGGTCCTGTCCTGGTCTTCAAGTCTTCTTGTCTGCCAGCGGTTGAATGGTGTGATGGCAAACGGATAGGTGCACACTTGCAGCCATGGTGACAAGGCGATGGTGATGGAACCACTTGGCCATCCTATTCAGGAGGCTGCTGATCCACCTTCTTGACAACAGACAACAGGCAAAGCTCACAGTTCCAGCAGCAAACACAGCAAAAGAAGTTGAGGAGATGCTGTGTGAAGGCGAAGGTTTGTCCGACATCCTTCTAGCACTCCAAAGACCAGGGAGTCGAGGATGGCCTTCTAACTGGGGACCCATCCAGCTATCCACTCACCAACCTGAAAACGTCATTATTGTCAGGCATTATCTTGGGGATATTGAAGTTGGAGAGATTATGAGCAGGCTGGGACAGATCATCAGCTGCAGCAGGTGTCCTGGAGTCTGCAGCACACTCCTCAGAATGGCTTGATCCTCTGCCTGCACTGTCACTATTTCAATGAACGTTTGCTGTTGCGTTGCTGCAGGCTGCAGAGGCCTGATGCTGGCGCTCCTGCATGTCAGCCAGGTATTGAAGGACTTTCCCAAGTGGTAACTCCATTGCTGTTCGTCTGTGTTTCATCCCGATCTTTTGCACAAGTGGTGCTTTAGCACCACTGTGATACTCCACTGGGTTGGGCACACACACACACAGACGGCTGGGAGAGGTCTGTCTGTAAAAACACTGTTTCTATTCATTGTTCCCTTTTCGAGAACCCAGTCTGTTAACAGACTCTTCTTTGGCTTTGTCTTTCCAGCTCCAACTGCCTCTTATTTCCCTATTAAAACACAGGAGAACACTGACCAACACTCAGCCTATTATTTGAATTAAATTACTATTCAAAAACAAACACATTTTAGAGATAAGGGGGTGCACCCTACCCAATTTCAAAGTACAAAACTGCTGCTGAATGTCTGTTTGATTTCCATTTTGTATTGTCATCAATTCATTAATTTAACCTCCCTGTTTTCCAAACACTAGCATTTTCAACATGTTGTAGCAGTACTTGAAACTTCAGTATAGTATGATCAATATCATTAAAAGTGTGAGTGAACATTGTCTTTAAAAGAATAAGATACTCACAAAAAGAGTCCTTATGATTCTTACCTCGAGATGATGAGATGTTTGTCCAGCTACGTTACCGAAAAATAACAATGTTTTGTCTTCTTCTTGTGTTGCTGTTTTGATGTTGTTGCCCTGACCTTATTCAATGTACAGACCCGCTTAGCAGCATGCTGTTTACTGGCTCTGGGCTTACAGTGGAGATTACTGGATTGCTAACCTCATCAAAGACATCAACAGAACCCCAGACTCTTTAACCTTGGAGACCTGACTGTGTGTGTGCGTGTGTGTGCAGGCATGTCTGTGTGAGTGCATACGTCAGTGTGTCTGTGCGTGCCTGTAGCTCAGCAAGCTACTACACTTTAATGTAAAATTAATCCTCTCTCCATGCGCTCTTGTATGAGGGTGCCCTCCCGTTGCGACCATGCTAAACCTGCTCTCCACACAGGTGTGCTGCTATTCTTCCTTCAACTCCATGCCTCAGTGAAATGCACCCTATATGTCATCCTTCCTCCCTCATGCTATTGCTATTGTTTCACAGCCCTCAAACCACAGAGCACCTGTATGTAGCCTGCTGTACCCTTACCCTTTTCTTCGCTCTCTTTACCATGTACTCCATGTTGAGAGCAGTGAGTGTTGTTATTGGCAACATGCTTTGCAAGGCTATCACCTATAGCAGTGGAGCAGTGTTAACTTGATCTACACCTGTTCAATAGGTGTTATAATGCAATAAGCATGGTCAAGTTTAGCTCATATCGCTACAATTCAAATGGCAATTCTACAATTTACAATTCTAAATTAAGTTATATATATATATAATATAGTGATTACAGGGTTTCTGTTGATATGATATATGATATTACTTTGTATATGTATGTATGTATTTATTTATTGTTTTTTATTCATAACTTTCTGTAAAGTATACATATATATTCCGTAATTACTACATATTACATATTTTGTGTTTGTTTTCATTTCAAGGGTTCATGTTGGGGATGGTGCTACTTTGACACAAGTTGCCCTGCTGTCCCCTGCTCTTATCTCGTATGCTGTTGTACAGTTATGTGTTCATGTTTTTGCATTGGTGCTTTTAGCCCCTTTGAGTGAATCACAGCTTCCAACTTGTGCAGCAATCTGACCAGTACCAAAGAGCGAGCAGATACTCTCAAATAGGGGTCCCATGTTTTATTAAGGTGACATCTTTCACTCGTTCAGTTGTTTATTAAATATGAATAGTTCATCTGATGGCAGCTGGACATTTTTTGCATGGATTACAACACGCTTGAATCATTTATGATAAATGAAAAGCCATCTTTAATTTACAACAAGGGTCGTATAACACTGCCAGTCACTGCAATTGGCAATTCATTCTGCGTGGCTACCTCACAACTAACTCATGGTTTGAAATAATTCTCCTCAAAAATAGATAAAAGAAAGAATAAAAGATTGTTAGTGTGCATGGTGGCATTTTAGTGTTATTTTAAAAGATCAAGTCTGAGTGAAGGATCAAAGGACTCGTGGCCCTAAGAGGTGTTTCGATGTGGCTGGAAGAGAACCAGGAAATGGAAGCATTATTATTATTATTATTATTATTATTATTATTGCACAAGACCAGATTATACACCATATATGGATTCATAAAGGAGTATTTTAATTTAGTTAGTTTAGAACATTTCTGCTCTTTTAATGTGCATTATCACCATTTTAATCCTTTATTAAATTATAGGTCATCCACTAAATTTAGGGGTTGCTGGTTTTAATTGTAAATAACGGTTTTAAAAAGTAGCTTAATAAATAATGCAGAAATACTATGATTTCTATGTTCTATGGCCTTTCTCTCACAAATATTTTTCATTAGTTTCATTAGTAATTAATCATTTTGAATTTAACGATAAAGATGCCCAAATACTCGGATGTGATGATGGATTATTGTCGTATTAACATCCAAGGTTTACTGTTGATGAGCTAATATCAAGATGTACCTGTTAAAAACTGTTGTTAAAGTGAAATGTCGCTTTGGGGCAAACTTTTTTCATAAAGGAAGGCATTTACCTAATGTGGGCGTTTGAGGAGACTGCAGGATTTCAATGCAGTGTTCTGACACAGCCAGCCACTATTTTAGCATTCAGGACACAGAGAGAGAGAGAGAGGGAGAGAGAGAGAGAGAGAGAGAGAGAGAGAGAGAGAGAGAGAGAGAGAGAGAAAAGAAGCAGGGAGAGGAAGGCGAATGAGCCAGACAGGAACACAGAGGTGTTTGAGGGTGAATAAGAAACAGAGAGTCTCTTAGCATTCTAGCTCTGATGCCAAATCCCTCACTGAACCAAAGATGCCTTCTTCTCTGGGGTTTCAATGGCAGCTCTGTCGTTCACTTGTATTCCTAAAACCTATGCATACAGCAGGTGCATTCAGAAGTAGAGATTCTTTATAGGTGCTGAAAGTTTCTGTACTGATTAGTATTAATATTAGTATTTGTTGTCGTTGCTGTTTTTCTGCTGTGGCCACCGGTCTTTTTTGTTTCCTTGTTAACATTTTTGAGCGTCCTTTTCTATATCTGAGCATGTGACATAATTAGGTGTACCATAGACTTTGGTTCTTGCACTACTGCGTGTCCTTTATTGATTTGAGAGTCATCATGTGAATTAAATGGATCTGGGAGAGAGCCACAGTGTCTGCATGCACCCACCTTCCAGTACCCGTGGCCTCGTATGTACCTGAGTGGTTACTGCATGACACTTCCAGTACACTGCCAGGGTTAGGGGTTCATTTCTTTGAATTGAATGAATTCATGATCAGGTGATGGACTCTATTATGTATGGCAGTCTATCTATACCTATATCATAGGCTTAGGGTAAGATAGACAGACAGACAAACAGTTTAACAGTACATGTATCTTCTCTATTGGTCTGTTGAGTTTGACAGTCATGGTGCTCATCTTGGTTTCTCTGCATGCAGCCCTGCAGCCCAGAGGAGCGCTGCGGTGTTGAGTTCAGTCCTGCGATCTGACCTCAATCAGCCCAGATTAAAGCTGCGATCCAATCTCTGGCCCCCTGCGCCCTGTTTCGTGACACGACGCACCGCTGACCCTGAGAAGCCAGCAATTAGTCAGAGAACACATTGTTCAATCTGACGTTATCCACCGCAGGAGCCAATGCAGTGTTTCCGCTTTAATTTGTTTTTTTTAGCAGTGTTGGTCACAACTAGGTAATTTTTGTTTGGGTTTTTGTTTTAATTGAATCCACATTTGGATCCACATCCACATCCACATTTCCCTGTTTTTCGTCCTAGGGCAGATGGCATCACTCACTCTCCTATGATAAAAACATGACTTCCAAATATGTAGTTGTTATACTTCTTTGGGGAAATTGACCATATCGGGTTTTTTTTGTTCATTTTCAGATTTTATCTAGCAGTTTTGATACTGTTGAATGAATAGAGAAAAAAGATGGAGGTATGGAGAGACTCATATCCAAGTTCCAAGTTCCAAGTATTCACACAAGTCTTTTATGAGCTGGAAAAGATGTGGCTGCGTCGTGCTATTCAGCTGCAACTATTTATGATGTGAATTGCATTGCGTCAACATATGCAAGTCTAAGATAGACATCTGTCTGTATTCAATATTAATATCATGGCTGTTCTCACTTAGGAGAGTTGAAGTGGGCCAGAGAAGTTACCACACAGTCCTAGAACACTCACAGCCCCATCCATCATCTCTCTGTCTCTGGTGACCCTGATAGAACTGGGTCTCTCACTGTCTGAGTCACAGTGTACTGTGAAGCCGGCCCCACCTTCCCTTATAGCAACACTGACTCACTAACTTACCCTTTAAAAGATTACAACACTCGCTGTGTCCAAAAAGTGTTAAGTACGTACACAATCCTGACAGTAATTAAAGTCTGTAGTTGGCATTTTCAACCGGCTACATTCAAACCATACAGACGCCTAGTGTCGTACTGCTGTTGGTTTTGTTGATCAGTCAGTTTAATGATGTCAGGGTATTGTAGGCACGTTTTTACAGTTAGTATTTTTCAAAAGTCCAAACCAGTATGCTGAAAAGGCCACTAACAATCAGGCGCAACACAGTGAACATTGTATTGTATACATGGTTCATGATACTTGCGACTATTTTGTACACTTTTTGAGCTGGAAAGAAGTTTGTTGAGGCTAATATGCCAGAAACCTGAACCACCTAGAGAACACACCAATAATTCATTTTGGTTACCGGGTTGTAACATTGTCAGCTACAATCTGACGCACTCCCCTCCCCTTTAAGTCATGGGAGCACAGTGACTTCAGTGCTCCTTTAAACAGTGAGGATGCTGTGACACTAGCTCATCTATACGTCTAGGCTTATTTAGCCAGCTGAGTGTGAGAGCCCGCTGCACGTATTAGATTCTGTCTCTGGCAAAGTGGGGATGATTAGATAAAGTGTGTCTGGTGGAGTGGAGCACTTTTTCACTTTACAGTAGCGGTGGCTGTGAATGAGTTGAGGGAAGGGGCTCCGCTTTCTGACAAATAGCACAGAAATCCATGTGTCAATGATTTTTAATGCAACTGGGCACTGTTGCTTGGACTACTTAACCGTAGCAGTTCATACACTGCACTGTAACGTACATAGTCCGCATATAGTTTGCAACACATTTGTATAAAAAAAAATTAAAAACCATTCATGCAGAATTATTTTCCTGAAATTGTATTGGGATTGTGAACAGGGAATGATAAAGTTAATACAGTATCCAATGCTAAATTATGAGAGAGATACAAAGACAGGGTTAAGGACAAAGAAGGGAATGGGGGGTAGATGTGTGTGTGTGTGGGGGGGGGGGGATACAATACAATTCAATACAATAGCTCTCATTTTGATTCCCCTCCCTGCCTCCCCTCTGCCTGCACTTCATTCTGTCATAACACAATAACTGGGCTCTGACGTCTTAAAAGCCATTGCAGGAGCATAGAGGTGCTTGAAGAGAAAATTGCAGTAGCTCACAGCGGCTGGAGAGAAATACCATTTTGTCTCACTCAAGATGGATTCCACAGTGAGATTTCAGAGGACCAGTACAGAATCAAAATGGAGAAGCTAGAGGGGAGGAGAGAAAAAAGAAAGAGAGGCTGTCTGGAGTGGACAGCTTTGGAGTAGATGCCTAAATTTGTTAGTGCTGCTACACAGTAATCATCTGTTTCACATTTCACCGTTTTGGAGATACAACTCCCATTCATTTCCAATTGGTAATAGGTTGTTTTGTGTTGCTGATCAATCCCTTGTATGAGAGTATTTTTCAATTTCTTTACAATGTCAAAGGTATTTATCAAAATATCTTGCACCGTAAATATGAATAAATGACCAGCCACTCTTAAGATGCATACAAAACCTGTGAAACATGCAGCTGAAAAGAAAAGACTGTGATGTTAAACAGCAGCACAATAACGGTTAATACAACTGCTTATTGTATCTGGCCTCCGCAACCTCTGAGAAGATTCCCTCCCACCAATCGTCTCGCACACTCACATGCATGCATGGCCCCTGACACACACACACATGCAAACATACACATACACATACACATACACACTCACACCCTCCGTCCCTCTCCTTATGCATTCCACTTGCCGGTTGCCCATCTCTCAGCGCTGCATGTAAACCAGTGAAACCCCTTCAGGACATCAAATCCATGGAATCTGTTGTCGGTTCTATCTAGGTCAATGCTTACAATAGCTGTGCAATTTTTGCCTCTGTCTCCTCTATCTGCATTTCCCCTGTTTGCTTAACCCCACAAGGTTGATTTTCCTTTGCGTGTACAAACATCAAAAATGCATATCAAATGTAAGCATGTTAGGCGTGCTTTGCTTCTTTCATATGTATTAATCTCAAGTGGGATATTAAAACATCTAGTTTTTTGATGTTAACATTAGTGCACAAGCTAGTGTTTGAAGAAAATTGCATTTAGGTTATTTCGTATCGGTGTGTTTTTTCGGCTAATTGGTTTGTGCTGCACCTTCACTAAAACAATTCTACCCAGTAACTTTATTTCATGTGAAATCTAGGAGCAACACTACAAGTATAGCACCAGTAGTGCTACCGTCTCCTTGCTCTATAGAGGATGGTTTTAGGGGAGCTAAGGGGTGTGGCAATTTATTGATCCATATACAAAAAAAGCAACTTCATGTTGCTGGCCTTTTGGTCTAGAAGTGTATGCTTTGATGAAGGCCATCTTGACCAAATGTTCAACATTACATTTGAAAATTGCACCAATAAATATAGGGTAATTTTGCAGAAGTATGCTGAATTGATTGTACTATAACCCCAGCACCTTTGCTAATATTGGCTTGATGAGCAGCAGCCATTCTACAAAACTCCCCTTGTTAGCATGAATTAGAGACAATATCACGGTAAACCTACTGCTCCCCTTATTCAATTTAAATGTATTACCGAGTGCTAATCTTCTTCAGCCCCCATCTGGTTCTACCCTTGGATGAGTCATTGACATCACTGTCAAAATCAAATATACAGAGAGAATTTCTGCCAATCTAAATCGGAAAAGTTTCTGAACCAAAGAGGCAAAAAAAAGCCACTTCAGTCACTGTAACCCACTGTCACAACCCTGTGATGTCAATGTTCCCTCTCTACCCTCCAACATTTTACCTGTAGCTGTTACAGGGCTGCGTGTCCTCGGGCCTTAAACGCTCCCTAAGCTGCCTCTGTCTTAGCATGCCCACCATTGCACAGTGAAGACAATCTCCTGTAAATTGCTTTTTCGATCAGTTTTGACATCAATCTGCTCCCGTGGGTATGCATGTGATGGCGGCGAGGAAGGTTTCTTTCCTTATGGATGTTGACAACCCCACTCAGCCTGGTTTGATCTGCAGAATTAAAATAATATTACTGCACATACTGAACTGGCTATGACAGCCGAAGAGGGATCGGCTTCCTGTACCAGACATTGGTGCCAGCTAGCTCACCGTAGTAGAACCAAGCAGTGCAAGACAGGCTATTACAGGTCAGATATGTAATATACAGACGAGAGTATTTGAATCATATACAATTACTGGATATTTGAAAGTTATGGATATGTTTGGATACGTATCACTTCTCCTTCCAACAGATGAAGGAATATCTATATGGGTGATGTTGCTTTGACCAGCGCACTTTTAGTTGGTGACCTAAGAATTGAAGCTTATCTCTTGTCTGTTCATTTCTATACAGTAGCCCACTGACTGCACCCTTCTTGTTTTTCACTGCCCCTTCTTATCTGTTCCAGGGCAAAGATATCTCATCACATCCACGGGAGCCTTGTATATTCTGGACGTCCTGCCTGAGGATGGGCTGAATAACTATCGCTGCACCACACGCCACCGCTACACCGGCGAGACTCGCCAGAGCAACAGCGCCCGCCTCATTGTGTCAGGTCAGTACCGGATCTGAATCAGGATCTACTTTAATAGCCGAGTGACAACTTACAGAGTTCACACTATATACTGATTAACACACACGGTACAAGGATAACAGGGCCTCGTATACAGGTAAATACTGTATGGGATATTTACAGAATGTAGAGCACCTACCGATGCCCTACATACTGTAAATATCCCACACAGACAAGGACAGCGGCAATTAATGATCTGGATGAAACTGGAGTGCAGTGTCACTTAATGTAATCTGACACTATGTCTTAGTTTTTTTTTAAACCTGCACGAGGAATCGGACTCTGCTTCAGTATCCCCAACAAAGAACATCAAAAATGAACATGCATAAGAGTCATCATGATATTACATGCAGTATGTCTCCTCACGCAAATAAGAAATATCCTTCTTGAAAAATTCACATCTGGATCAAAAATGACACCTATATTCTTGGGAGTAAATCCCCCTCTCTTATTCCCTCTCCAGACCCCACCAATGCTGAGCCAGGCATCTTGGATGGGTTTGACCGCCGTGAGGTGATGATTAATCAGCGGGTTGAGCTGCCCTGCAAGGCTTCGGGCTACCCGGCACCCAAATACCGCTGGCTGAAGGACAACAGCCCTTTGGAGCCCGACAGCCGCTTCCGCCAGACCACCACAGGCTTGCTGATAGAGAGCTCTCAACCCAGTGACTCTGGGACGTACGTCTGTGAAGTGTGGAACAGCTATGGCAACGCTGAGGTCATGGGGCACCTGCTGGTCAAACGTGAGTCTTACAAGGATGGACCACTAAAGCACTTGAGGAAGTGTGCTACCGACTCTCCTTTCAAAATAAAACGTATCTTTGATTGTTGTGTTCGCAGAGCCCTTGAAGGCAGTGGTCAGCCCTCGGAAGGTGAAAGGCAGTGTGGGTAGCAAGGTGTCGCTGTCCTGTAGTGTGAGTGGCTCAGACGAGTATGAGCTGTCCTGGTACCGCAACGGCGAGATCATCTACCCTGGCAACAATGTCCGCATCACCGGGATCAACCGGGAGAACCTGATCATGGAGGGAATGGCAAAGAGTGACGGCGGAGCCTACCAGTGTTTCGCCAGGAAGGGCAAGATGTCCGCACAGGACTTTGTACAAGTCATCCTTGAAGGTAAAACGGATGGATGGTGGTAGTATATACTAGTATGTGTGTGTGTGTGTGTGTGTGTGTGTGGGTGTGTGTGTAGTATCTGCACACACAAATGCAGACCAAAAGCTGCACAGTAACAGCTGTCCTATATGTGTATGTATAAGCAATGACTTAGCAGAAACAGATTTAGGCCTTAAAGATCAATACAGGGCTTGTGTGTTAACGAGAGCCTGCTGTGTCTCTGCGCTATAGGCTGCCATTAGTAGGTTCATCCCAGACACACACACACACACACACACACACACATACACACACTCTTCCAGACACTCCAATAGCTCACCTTGGCGGCGTTGCTCAGGCAACTGCCTCCTGTGGCCAGGGAGCTGTGAAAAGAGGATATTGATAATCTATAATCATGTGGAACAGGATGGGTTATCAGAGAGCAGCAGCAGACAGACATAGACATTTCAAAGGCCGACCTCTCTCTGCGTCTGGAAATAAAGCTCCTGGATCACCGTTCATAATGGAACTTAGTGTTGTGGTTCTGGCCTCAAAAAAACACAATGAAGCATACACAGAATGGTGAACTCTAAATACAATAAAACTATAATAATGATTTTTCTTTTCCCCTTACAACCTCGAGGCTCGTTAATTATTTCACGAGAAGTATGCTTTTATCAAAAAGATTTAAACATGACAATGAATCATTACATGACCCCTCCAAGATCATCTCACAAACCCTGCTGTTGAAAACTGAATGAGACCAGGAGCATCTGCTAAGAAGAGTGAAGCCTTTTTGATTGCATGACTTGACCAATGGGTTCAGGAGGTTTTTAGTTCCCCTGTCCCCCAAGAGGCACGTACAGAAAAACTACACTTTATATGCATGTCACCAGAGGGGGTCAGAGGGCGGTGACAGTCAGAGACGGCACCCTTGGAAGTAAGGTTCAAGGTTTTGCACAAGGACAAATCAGCAGGGATGGACGCTGGCACCCAAAGGGATCAAGCCTGTGACCCTCCTTTTACCAGAAGGTCTCTCTAACCACCAGGACACTCTGCCATGCTTAATTGATATCATTTATTGAATTTCCCTTTACAAAAGAGACATGAGAATGCGTTGCGTAACATTTCTCCTCACCCTGTCACGTTCTCTCATACGATAGCCCAATCTTAAACCCACCTGACCTCAGTTTACCCACCTTTAAAATAAGTATCACGTACATTCATCATACAGATTAATACAGATGTGAGTTTTATGTTCATATGGCCTTTTATTGGATATAAAAAACATAAATTAATGCTTTTCTGAAAATATATATGTGATTATTATATTGGTGGTTGCGCCTCTATGCTGATGATCACTGACTGGACGTCACAGTTTACCCACCTTTTTATTCACGGCTTACAACCACCCCCCCCCCCCGCCGTCCATTTCCCCCACCAACAGACGGCACCCCGAAGATCCTGTCCTCCTTCAGCGAGAAGGTGGTGAACCCAAACGAGCCCGTCTTCCTGGTCTGCAACGTCAAGGGCACGCCGCCTCCCAGCTGCACCTGGTCGCTGGACGACGACCCCGTCATCAAGGACAGCCACCACCACCTCGGCCACTACGAGACCCACGAGGGCCACGTGGTCAGCCAGCTGAACGTCACGCACACCCAGGTGCAGGACGGCGGGGTGTACCGGTGCACGTGCAGCAACTCGGCCGGGGCCGTGTACCACCAGGCTCGAATAAACGTAAGAGGTGCTTGTCAAATCAGCTCCTCCAAAAACAACAATACATATACCTGTCTGTCTTTCTGTATGTCTGTCTCTGTCCGTCCGTCTGTCTGTCTGTCTGTCTGTCTGTCTGTCTGTCTGTCTGTCTGTCTGTCTGTCTGTCTGTCCGACTGGTGGTCCGGCATCGACATGGCCGTTGGCTGTTTGGCTCTGAGTTTAGGTGCATGTCGTTTTTGTTTTAGTTCTCGATTCTTCACTTATTTCTGCTTATTTATATCCTTCTTCTCTCTCCGTCTCTCTTTTGTTTCTCGGTAGTGTTACACTTCTGCTTTTGTTTTAATCTTTAATCTTCTTTGCATTTGCTTTAATACTGTTTTAGGTTTTGCCTCCATTTGTTTCATGAGGTGTTTTTTTTTTTTTTAATCTTAATATGGATCTTTTCTGGTATGATTTTCTCTCTTTCTCTGCTCCGTGCGTATTTGTAATATTGTAGACTCGTTGCTCTTTCCAAATTATTACTGTGCTATTCCTACATGCCCGTATTTTCAGGTCAAACCAATTATCCTGGTTTGCTGCGCATAGACGTATCTGGAAATTGAGTTCCAAAATGGGCTGCTTTGTAAATAGCCAGAAGAAAAATATATTTTCTGTTTGCATGAATAAATTGATCTGGTTGGCTTGTGTGTGAGTGTGAGTGTACATGTGTGAGAGTATACGTTTGTATCTGTGTCTGCATGTATTTACTCAAGCAGCCTATTCAGCTATTCACCATCAGATGTTGAAGCGATCAGTCTATGTTTCCATATTATGAGACATGGAATATAGTGCTGTTATTTGGATGAGAAGCAGCAGTTTTAAGTATTAATACTAGATACTTTTCAAGATTTCCACTTAAACAGTCTGTTTAGCACTCCCTTGTCTTTAATCTGCTTGTCATTTCACAGCCTTCTACTCAGAGTTAAACCTGAGATCCTGTGGTAAAACAAACAACAAAAGCTTTAAACAGCAGGTCCTTTGCATACCTGAGTGTTGTTGGTGGCAGGTGCGTAGGAGAAGACATTGTAAGAAATGCCTGACTGCTTTCTCTTTTACTTTCAGTCACAACATTGCATTGCTAACCTCCCACTGTTTAGCATAGCATACCTCAGGAAAGTCACAAGACCAAAATGTTGTGTGTTTTGTTCTCAGTTAAATGTTTCAATTGCAAAAAAAAACCTAAACAAAGACAACAAACATATTATTGCTCTTGTGGTTTGATGTCAAAACCACTTTCCATGAAATGCGTTTATAGAGAGACCTTTTTCCCCTCTCTGTCATTTTTTAGGCCGTGCCAGCATTCGACCAATGAAAAACATCACGGCGATTGCCGGACGGGATGCCTTTGTGCACTGCCGCGTGATTGGTTACCCTTACTACTCCATAAAGTGGTACAAGAATTCTGCACTGCTCCCATTCAACCACCGGCAGCGAGCCTTTGAGAACAACGGCACGCTGAAGCTGTCCAACGTGCAGCAGGTGGACGCTGGCGAGTACAACTGCAAGGTGATGGTGCAGCCCAACAAGATGGACACCCAGAGTGTCCATGTCCGAGTGAGAGGTAGGTCCCATGAGGTCACGGTTGAGGTATGCTGAGCTCACTGGTCAAGATGTCGCGGTCACGTTTGTATGTACTTGAGTCTGACAAAAAACAGCTGTCAAAAATGAGTTCTAATACGATAGATAGATAGATAGATAGATAGATAGATAGATAGACAGACAGACAGACAGACAGACAGACAGACAGACAGACAGGTAGGTAGGTAGGTAGGTAGGTAGGTAGATAGATAGATAGATAGATAGATAGATAGATAGATAGATAGATAGATAGATAGATAGATAGATAGATAGATAGATAGATAGATAGATAGATAGATAGATAGATAGATAGATAGATAGATAGATAGATAGATAGACAGATAGATAGATAGATATGTCTCATCTCCTTTCCTCCTCTGTATGTGGTGAATGATGCTGCCACCACGTAACACTTCTCCATGGAGTGAGGGAAAGAGAGAGATGGAGAGAGGGAGCGAGAGAGGGAGGGATGATATAAAGCAACACTTCCCAGTGGTGCTAGCGAGCAAGTGCATTTGTTAATTTACTCCGCTCATGCTTAAAATGCTGGAGTGTCTTGGGGATCCCTGGAGTCCATTATCCCCACTTTGTTGTGAATTAAATAAGCAGCTAAAGTGCTGCTTATTTCAATGTTATTTGAACTCATTGGACACTCAAACAGAGATGACTTGTGTGATGGCTGGAGATTCCCCAGAGGAGAGTACAGGCAGTCCGAATGGGCCTCATCATATAACTGTGTTATTCTATTGTGCAACCAGATTGGCTCCGTACATTTCTTCTTCTTTCTAGATAGATGCTATTCCTGTTGTACATAGATAGATAGATAGATAGATAGATAGATAGATAGATAGATAGATAGATAGATAGATAGATAGATAGATAGATAGATAGATAGATAGATAGATAGATAGATAGATAATAGTAATTTCTTTTCAGTCAGTTTGTAGCTTTTTTTTAAGAAAGGAGTTCAACATGTCACCACAAAATGAGTTTTTTCTGTTGCTGAGTGATCTTTTAGCATCTTGTACTAAAAGTACAAAATGTTCCAGTTAGAGAATGACGGGGATACTTGCAGAATGCCTTGATATTCAGGGCTTTTATGTTCCTTCAATGAAGCCTTAAAAACAAGATAGCTAGAAGATTGTAGGATTATTCTGGTAAAGAAAGTACACAGAACCTGTCACAGAATCCAGGGAGAGAGGATTTTCTTTGAGACTCAAGACTGAAATCACATTTGATCCTTTCTCTTTCTGTCTCTGCCTCCCTGTCTGTCTGTCTGTCTGTCTGTCTGTCTGTCTCTCTCTCTCTCTCTCTCTCTCTCTCTCTCTCTCTCTCTCTCTCTCTCTCTCTCTCTCCCTCCCTCTCCCTCCCTCCACAGTCCCTCCCTACATTCAGCCCTTTGAGTTCCAGCGTTTCACCATCGGTCAGCGTGTCTTCATCCCCTGTGTGGTCATGTCAGGCGACCAGCCCCTAGACATCACCTGGCAGAAGGACGGCCGGCCAATCCCGGTCAGCCTGGGTGTCACCGTGGACAACATCGACTTCACCAGCTCGCTGCGAATCTCCAACCTGACCCCGGACCACAACGGCAACTACACGTGCATCGCCCGGAACGAGGCCGCCGCTGTGGAGCACCAGAGTCAGCTCATCGTCAGAGGTAGGAGGAGCAGGGTCTGAGTGAGTAATGGATTACATGTAATGGGATTACAGCAGTGGTCCGCAGGTGACGTGTTTGGTTGGGGCTCTCAATGGCACATAGTTGGAGACCACTGGATTACAGTAATCTCATTGCAGAAATGGTATCTGTAATGTAATATATAATGTAATAAAATGTAATATATTATTACTCCCTCACACGTGCGTGTATGTGTGCATGCCTGTGTGTGTGTGTGTGTGTGTTTGTGTGTGTACAGTTCCTCCTCAGTTTGTGGTTCAGCCTGAGGACCAAGATGGGATCTACGGGAAAACTGTGACTCTGAACTGCTCCGCTGAAGGTTACCCACGGCCCACTATTGTCTGGGAACACTCCAAAGGTATGTCAGAGACTGCCCACGTCACAGACTGGAATTTGAACCTGCCACATCAACATCACATCAGGTCAAAGGAAGATATATTTCAAAGATAAATTGTTACACTTTAATAGGCTGTTTAATTGAGTCAGGGCAGCTGGGTGCTGTAGTGAATAGTCCTTTAGTCCTGTAGCTGCAGGACCTGGGTTTGAGCCCCTGTGTCGGCAAGCATCTGTCCTGCTGTCCTTGAGCAAGACGCTGAATCCCTACCAGGGATTAGTAGACCTCTGCACTCTGACCTCCCTGTGGGGGGGCAGCAACATTTGAATTTCCTTACAGGGATCAATAAAGGAGTAGCAGTGGTAGTATAGATTTGAGTCAGGGCATGCAGAAACATCTCAACCTTTAAGTTACACCTTTCACTCAAAGTAAAAACATTAGAGTTTTGATTTTCATACGTTCTATTTCTTCAAGGCCTATAATATTAGCAACACTTTGCTACCTATGCATGCATTACATGTAGCCTAGATATTATTGGCAGCAACTTGGTCTCAGGTTGTGTTTCTTGGAGCGACTCATCCACAGCCAGCGTGAGAGAGGGGGTAGATTGTGTGTGTGTGTGTGTGTGTGTGTGTGTGTGTGTGTGTGTGTGTGTGTGTGTGTGTGTGTGTGTCATGAGTGCACTGCAAACATGGGTTGGGGGCTTGCTGGGTAACCACCTGTGATGCACCATCAGAGAGAGAGAGAGAGAAAGAGAGAGACTAACAGGCAGACAGACAACGATAGATAGAAATGGAAAAAACAGACAGACAAACAGACGGACAGACGGACAGACAGACAGACAGACAGACAGAGGCAAAAAGCGCCAGCCAGACAGAAAGAGACAGACAGTAAGGAGGACAGAAGGGAAGACAGCGGGTCAGTTTGGCCACTTGAGCAGGGCAGCTGAAGAGGGACCCCAGGTGTTTGCTCCATCATCCATATAACCAGGGATGAAAGCTTCACCAACAGAAGGACAACAACCAATGAGGAGTGGCGTGTGCGCGCGTGTGTGTGTGTGTGTGTGTGTGTGTTAGGTCCCCTGATCAAAGGAATGAAAGGAATCGGATCTGCTTTCCACCCTTTGATGGGATTTGTGTGGGCGCGTACACGTATGTGTGTGTGCTCACGCATGCATTGTGTGCATGTGTTGATGTGAGACAACCAGACCCCCTTGCCCAATTAGTACCGTCTGACCAGTCCTGATCAGCACAGAGCAGACTGAGCGATGTGTACGTCTGCTGAGCTGGCTTACAGCTACACTCAAGCTCACTGTATCCAGAGTCGGAGCGTCTCCGGGGGCCTCAGCGGGCCGGGCCGTCTTCCCTGTCACTCAGTAATGCATTTACCGGTACGCAGGATATCCGTCGGAGCAAAAAAAAAAAAGACGCCATAGAAATTATGTGGGGGGAAAAAATGGATCCAGAGAGGACGGCTAGGGAGGCTACCGTCGGTGTACCTCTAATTTGCAGTAAGCCAGAGTGCAGTGTGTTCCAGCGGAGAGCGTCTGTCTGGCCCATGTTTTTACTGCAACAGAAGGAGCTGAGAGCCGGCTGAGTGTCTCCGGGAGATATGGAACAGTAAGGAAAGGTCAACCGCTCTTAGCATAACGACTAGCTCTATTTGGATATGGAGATAATTCAAGAGCACGTATCTCTCTCTCTCTCTCTCTCTCTCTCTCTGTCTCTCTCTCTCTCTCAGAGCCAGGGGAGCAGGAACAAAGTCACCACTTGACCCTTCGCTAGCCACGGCCACTTGACTGCATTTTAATTAAAAGGCGAAAAAACCCACAGCTCACTAAATGGCCTAATCTCTACATGCTAACTTTAACACAAGCTAACGCGCCGTCTGACCCAGTTCACACGTGTTTAATACATGAGCGAGGTGGAATACTGAGCAGATCACTGATAGTTGTAAAAGATGTCAGATGTGTTATTCAGTGTCAGACGTTTCCTACAGATTTAATGCTGCCGGATGAGAGACTGGACTGTATAACAATAGAGCAAGGCAGATGATATTGTTCTGTATATCTGATAATTACAGGTAGGCAACAGGTCAGAACGAGTCCAAGCTGCCAAGTATTTCAATGATGCTTCAGTGCTAGATTCCAGCTAGTATAGAGGCAAACCTGCAACAGTTATTTCTTTTTTGAACCAGGTAAAACCAAGCCTCAAGGATTAGTCAAACTATCCCAATTTGTACTTTAACTTCATGACTGTACTTGTTGTTGAACATATTTTCTCTGGATTTATCAATTCATGCCATTACAATGTTGTATGCTAACAAATATAAATGTCTTGAAGTGTAAATCCGGAGATTTTAGTTGACCACTCATACACACAACACACACACACACACACACACACACAACACACACAGGAATGAAGAGCCAGGGGAAATCCTCGTCTAACTCCAGCAAACATCTCTGAATCTCATTGGCCGTGTCCCGCGTTCAAGGCCGGGCAGCAGCGCAAGGCCTCTCTCTCTCTCTTGCTCTCGCTGCCTGTTGTTGCTCTGCACCAATCTGCCGTCTTGTTAAACACGAGCATTATGTCTGTTCTGATTGCATCACACCAGCAGCTAGGCCTGCCACACTCTGCTCAGCAGCTGTTTGGCGGTTTAAGGATTTAGGCCCGGTGTTAGGAAACATGTTTACGATGCTCCTTAAATCTGAGAAGCTTTGTCACACAAATCTTTCAACACAGACAGATACACGTACACATACCGCACAGACAGACAGACACACAAACACACACAGCGTTGCCGTTACTCATCTATCCTCTATCGGACATTATGAATCAGTGTGTGTATATGTGTATATTTATACATTGTACCTATTGAGTTGGATGTTGTGGCTAAAGGTTTCTTTCCTGGCTACCCTTTTTCCTTCTCCTCCATTTCTCTCCACCCTCTCTTTTCCCCTCCTCTCCATCCCTCCATAAACGCTGCAGGTGCTGGCGTCCCTCAGTTTCAGCCCATCCCTCTGAACAGCGGTTCTCGGATCCAGCTGCTGAGCAACGGTTCGCTGCTGATCAAGCACGTGCTGGAGGATGACAACGGCTTCTACCTGTGTAAAGTCAGCAACGACGTGGGAGCTGATGTCAGCAAGTCCATGTACCTCACCGTCAAAAGTAAGGCCGCCGTATCAATATCTGCTGATGTACACAAGGAATATTGTATTGACAATCAATATGATGTCTATGGGGGTTTTTTTTGTTTGGTATTTTTTGAGAGGGGGGGGGTGTATGTGGGAGTGTGGGGTGGATTAATGTCGGAGCGGGTACAGCTGTATGCAGCTATTACATATATCCCCCAATTCAGAATCTGCCCTGCATTAGCACTGCTGGATCTCCTCTTTGGGGTTGATCAGCAAGCAATCAATATGCAAAAAAGTGTCAGGAGGTGAGAGACTGTCATTCTGCAAATCAATTCTTGGACAAGCTATCCAAAAGATCAACAAACTGGGTCTGAGGGTAATTGAGAGCAACTCTTCATTGGCCCTAATAGCATATAGCAACAGCAATGGTTATAAAACCCAGATGAGATAAAGCACTTTTTAAGCTAAGCCAAGCATCACGGAGGTCACGATCTTGAAATGAGGAGAATTTGGAGACAGATGAGTCATTTATATAAACCTTTTTTTTTTCCTGCACAAACTTTGGTTCTGTATGCAGACAGCTCATCCTCCCGCCTCTTCGACTACGTGTGTGCAAGCATATTCATATTTACGTGCGAGTGTGTGCGTGCGTGCATGTGTGCGCGCGCGTGTGTCCCCGTTGCGGCGTGCGGTGGTCGGTATGTTAACGTCCCTGGTCCACAGGTCTCCTGCCTCCAGCTAGCGTTAGCATAGCTCCCCCATAGCGCTAGGAGTGTCTCGTCATTTTGATGGTGCTCAGATGCGAGTGGGGCTTATTTTCCCTATGCTACTGTTATCAAACTGGAACAGGAGGAGCCCCCCTGCCAGGAACCCCTCTCTCTCTCTCTCTCTCTCTCTCTCTCTCTCTCTCTCTCTCTCTCTCTCTCTCTCTCTCTCTCTCTCTCTGTCTGTCGAGCCACCAGCCAAACTACTCCCACTGGCTATAGAACATAAGTATGCAAAATGTGTGTATTTCTGTCTTTCTATAGGTGTACTAGTGTTGTTGTGTGTTGTAAGCACACACACACACACACACACACACACACTCATCACCCTTTTCAATGTGTTGTCTACTGTACTAACTATGCATGGTGAACTCATCAGTACTGTTTTACTGTTATTATAACCATTCTTTCCTCATAAATACATTGAATTCAGCACTCATCAATGTGTAATGTGAATCTGGTGGGGTGGCGTCATGACTTGGGAGTTTGGGAGTTTGGGAGTTCAATGCCGTGTTGGCAAGCATCCGCCCATCTGAAGTGTCCTTGAGCAAGACACTGAATCCCTGCCAGCTCCACGGCTGCTGTTCTGCAGCTGACCCTGACCTCTGACCTCCCCGTGGCGTGGGGCAAGTTAAAAGAGAAGTAACCTAATGGGGATAAATGACACATTATTATCACATTATTATTATTATCATCAGCTGGCATGTCGTGGATGTTCGTATCTCACTGCAGAGTGCCTTGGCATCGACATGGTTGAGAACCACTACAGTATGAAGCTGTCAGAGCTAAGGAAGCAAGCACAGAACAGAGCATACACTCTCTGTTTTCATTGGTCGGTTTGCTGACCGTAGGACACGGTTGCTATGCAGCAAGTTGACCTATGACAGGTCTAACCCTTTCCCCTCCATTTGCTACCAGCTAGAGAGCAAGCACTGTGGCTGCAGTTACACTACAATCTGCTCTCACTTTTCACTTGGGTTTACAGTATAGGATATACAAATTGTCACACAAATAATGATGATTTTCTTTTAAATGTATTGAAAATGAGACTAAAGAGAGCTACTTGTGGCCTATGTTGAGACTTATATAACAGATAATAAACAGATAATAAATTGGTGCTGCTGTACTCCATTATACTAAAGCCAACACACTCCTGCAGAGTCAAAGAGAAGGCTAAGCATAAACAGGTTAGAGCAACATGATGTAGATCAGTAATCCAATCACTGCACTCAGTCAGACTGCTGTTGCACTGTACCCCTGCTCCAACACTGCAGGCTTTTGCTACAGATCTTTTCCTTTGCCCTCTCCTCTCCATGCTCTGTTTTTGCTCCAGGAGTTCCTGTTTTTGCTCCTGTTGTGATGCCAGCTTGCTGTGGCAGGGGTCCACTGAGCATGCTCACAACCAGAGACATTGTGCAGGAGCAAGGGCGTTAGGATGGTAGGCTGTGGTATACACTCAACCAGCTAACCCCACGCCTATGAAAACACTGGAATAGTTAGGTCTGAGGACTAACAGTGTGTGTGTGTGTGTGTGTGTGTGTGTGTGTGTGTGCGGGTGCAAGACATTTCTTTGCACGCATGTGTGGGTACTGCAGGGGCTTATGAGCCCAACGATGGCCTGGTGTTGTGGCCTACTTTCCCTTTGTGTGTGTGTGTGTGTGTGTGTGTGTGTGTGTGTGTGTGTGTGTGTGTGTGAGTGTGAGTGCCGTGGGTGAAGATGAGATGAAGGTTGAAGTGTATTATCCTCACCCTGCGCCATTGCCTCAGTCCCAATCACACTGCTCCACCACGCTGAGACCCCTCCGCAATTGGACACATGATATCACTAGGAATGTTTGTGTGTGTGTGTGTGTGTGTGTGTGTGTGTGTGTAGCAATGGGAATTTGGACAAATTCACTGCTGATTAAGTTACTCCATGTGACTGACTAATTGACTAGTTTTGACTAAAATCTATTTTCAAAACAGACATTATTGTCTAGTCTAACATGTCAATCACTGACTAGTTCATCAGTGATCATTTCATCATTCCCATTCATGCAGTATACACAGATAATATCTAAAAAAAATAGACAGTCTCCGTCCATCAGTAACAGTTCATTTTCCACTATACTATACTCTTCCACAAATAACGGGTGAATGCCTCGCATGAAACATTTTGAATGAATATGGATGAAACACAGATAAGAGCACGGCTCTTTTTCCACCCGATCCATTTACTCATGAATTATATTTCCACTGTCATTTAAAACCTTCTAGGTCATTCATGATTCATTTATGACTGACATCTGTAGCTAGAATAATTCAGATGTTATTTGGGCTTAATACTACTACTGTACTGTGCTGTTGTTCTTCATTACATGCTGGCTGAGCAGCTCACTTGTCACTCATCAACAGATCACATTTCACATCTTTTAACCCCTGAACTCTGCACTCGTACGCTCAAGATGCTCTCTGTAAAAGTGCGCTTACTCGCTTGAGTGGCTTGAAAAAGGGAGACCATTACTGTGCTAGTATTCATGCCTGCCCTGCTTTCTCCACCACTAACCACTGCTTAGTGTGTGTGTGTGTGTGTGTATGTGTGTGTATATGCACATATATGTGCCCACTTGCAGGCATACAGTATACGAGTATGCATCTGATCACACATATATGCCTACTTGACTGAAACGTGCTTGCGTGTGTGTTTGTGATTGTCTGTCTGCTGTCTGTCTGCGTCTGTTCCTGCGTGCACGGTGCGTGGTCTGCATGCTGCTTACATGCAAGCGAGTGTGTGTCTGCATGTGTGACACGGGGTGCTGGAAGTCTTGAGTGCATTTCGGCTTCATTTAAATACATCAATACTTCAATTAGAAGCTGACGAAGGGCTCGAGGGAACAGCAATCTGCATGTGTTCTTCTGCTTTATTTGCACTATCTCACTGTCTGTTCCTCTCACTTAAATAAATAAGGGACAGATTAAAAAGATAAAAAACACATTATTTGTTTCATTTCATCTTCTTGCTCTCACTGGCAGCTATGTCTCCTCAAAGTGTCTAAATCCCCCCATCGCTCACAACAAAGCCATACATTTATTTACCAATTGCAAATCATTTTTTTATCTTCACTGAATCCCAACAAAATAGTTCTAAAACCAAATGAAAGTATTACACCATATATTTAAGTCTGCAGTGTTCCTGTGTGTGTGTGTGTGTGTCAGCGAGTGTGTTGCTGTCCTTTATCTAAAATACACTGTTAACAAAATGGCTTGTGGAATAGCAGGACCCTTTTTGGTGCTATAAAGAACTACTTTTTTTTTCAAAATGTCTGAAATGTTACAAATCAGCAGTATGAAATGCAACAGGGTCCCTCGGTCTGATTAACCAAGTCTTCTTGTAATATCCACAGTGTGAATTCAAGCAGGGTTCAAACAGGTCATCAATGGCTAACTTGTTCCATAGGCAAATAGACCACTTCACCGCCGCGTTAATTTAGTCTGTTGGAGTTAAGAAGTACCAATTTCACATACAGCAGATGCAGTATAGAACCACTAATCCTTCGTCAAATAGAGGAAAAGCACCATTTAGAGGTTCAAGTGGTGCTTCAAACAATGATGGGTTTATAATGCACCATTTAGCCCACGAGTAACCTCTGAGGAACCATCCTTTTTGAGGGTGTAGCCTCCTCCCCCACAGTCATGCCCCTCTGCCCAGTGACAGAAAGTCAGGGATGATGACTGGAACCCGACAGCCTGGGTCAAGAGAGCAGAGAGGGAGGGATGGAGGCTGTCCACCTCCCTCTATTTCTCCTCCTATCTCTTCCCATCTCTTCTTCCTCTTCCCGTCTCTACCACTTTCCACTGTCTCTGCCTCTCCCTTTTTTCCTCTCTCTCTCTCTCTCTCTCTCTCTCTCTCTCTCTACCCCCACAGCTTTCTCCTGCACTCCAGCTCTCCCCTTCTCCCTCACTTCCCCCTCTTGCCACACACTCTCTCTCCTCCAGCCTCCTGTGTTTTATTACCAGGCCCCTGTAATATCGCCGGATATTAAAAAATATACATCAACCGAGCAATTATGGGCGATCAAAAAGAATAGGTTTCGCC